>JAPDSC010082334.1:0-11431 GCA_026290005.1 Latrodectus geometricus | reverse complement strand
ATTTTACTGCTTAACTAATTCGAAAAACTATGGGAAATGTGAAATCGTAAATTTTTATTCTGATTTTTTGCATATTGTAGGGATATAACTTCAAAATAAATTTTAAGTGCTCACCAAAAACTCCAAAAGACATGTTCATGTATACGGAAACAAAACTCATCAACTGAAGTAGTAGTTTACAGAAATTATCTCCATTAATTTCTATATTTTATAAATTTCAGTAGCAACTATATGTTACTTCAGTAGAATAATAACAAGCGTCCTCATCAACATGTAGCTTGAGACCTGAGATCTCACCATTTATCATGGTTCTCTGAAGCTCCCTCAAATCATATATAAGGGGACTATAGTTACAATATCCCAAAAACATTTTCAGGACCCTCACTATTATAGTGATCAGCAACTTCCTTTATCATGTTTGAAATCGGGATTCCATTTTACCGTCGGATAAATCCCAGTGTTCACAATACCAAAGTAGTTGATAAAACTTCTTCAAAGCTAATAGTCTTCAAGCTTTTCATCAGTGATTGAGTTCACTCTCAATCACTAATGAAAAGCTTGGAATAAAAAGTGTGATTCTGTTTTGTTGCAAACACACCTGTCGGAATACGCGCTTGTGAGTTATCAAGATTTTTTTCTTTCATAACACGTTATGGGACGTAACGCGACCCATTCTCTAGGATAATTTCTCCAGGATGGCAATTTATGTGGTAGCTATTAAAATTAAATAAGAAATTAGACTTTTAAAATGCAATGCTTTAGTATCCTTGAAATAGCGATTGATTAAGAAGGATTTATCTGTTATTGGCAGCATTTCTCTTGGTATGATTACTATTATCTAATGCAAACGCATGTCATTTCGTCAACTGCTTTGTATTAATCAATATCGGAAATTAAGAAGATCCATCATACAATCAATATAGAGATATTTAGTTTGTGTTTTTAGTTACGTTGGACAAAACCTTGCTATTTTGCCATAATTTTAAGATAATTCATTTTTCTTTTTTTACTTTATCCCTTTTTAATTATTTTTTTAAAGTTATTGTGTTCTTTTGATCATTTTTTTTGTAAAGGTGTAGGCTTTGGAATTACTTGGTGTCTACAGTAAAAAAGTCATTTTCTGTAAAATTAAAAACGCTTAAAATGCTTTCAAATATGCACTCAGCTTGACGTTTTTTATATCATCGTATATACAAGATTATAATGAAACTATTGCAATATTTTACACGTTCTATAGCTTATTTTTAACTACAAAAAATGATTTCTAGCACATCTTTTCTTCAGCTTTTTTTAATTTTACATTTATTTTAAGATTATAATCATGTAATTCAATTGTGTTTTCTATTTTTTATAGACAATTATGTAATTTTAAAGCTTTTTAGAAAAGTCATTTTCAAAAGAAAATTTTGGAAGAAATAAACATTAAACGCCCTTTTTTCTTATCACATATATTTTTTAAAAGAAAAAAGGCAAATTATAAATCATATAAATTTATAACGTTTAATTTTTTAATAGTTGTAATCCGCAGTAAATTTTGCATTCCTGAATTGTTTATTTTAGATTTGTCACATAAAATCAGATTTATCACTTAAAATAAACTTTTTATTACTTGACAGTTATCGATTATTTTATTGTATTTCTGTACTTTAGCAATCTTTATGACAAATTTTATATTTTCTAAGCACAACAGTTGAGTTTTTAAACTTCGTCACGAAAGACAATAGAAACAATGTGACCAAGCATTAGATTTTCCAACAGATTCAGAATATTCATAAATACATTGGATGAATATTATCTGTATAACTTGTTTATTATTTCAAATCTTAAAATGAACATCAATGACTGGTATTTTCACTTTCATTTTCAAAATTGTACGTTTTATTCATAATTTAGTTTTAATTATCTTCTTTTCGTCTACCGTTTCTTATGATTTAATATCTACAACTATTTTCTTTCAAATCTATACATCTATCTTAATACAATTATGTGTATATTAAATTTATTTTCGGAAAGAACTGTGATGCAGATCCTATTGCATTAGATTCTGTAAGCTATGAGGCCTCATAACTGTAAGAATTAATTTTTTGAATCTAATCTTAGCTATAAGAGGTTCTAAGCTGATGCTCGTGACCCCACGTAGAAGGTGTTTATATACTGATGTTGTGTGTGAAGAGTTAAACCTGATATAACGAATAGGTAAAATCCAGGGCTCTTTATATATCTCTGTTAATATATCTATCCATCTATTGAGATAAAATTAATATTAAAGTATAAATATATTTTTAAAAATATATTTCAAAAATTATTAATCTTTAAAATACATTTGCGTAAATTTGAAGCATTATTTTCAAGGATATATAAAAGCATACACCTGATTTCAAAGTTTACATTCGATAGATGGGAGCATCATTCTTTCAGCTTTCAATAATCCGAATCTTTTGTTATCTTATATTTTTGCTCTCTTATAAGCTCAACTCAAAATTTATAATGTTTTATAACTTTAATTTTTGATACCTGCATTTTTTGCAGTTTACAATTGTGTATTTTAATATTATTGTGTTATAATTTAGAATGGTAGGCTTCAATTCAGCGCTCACTATCACAAAACACTGTAAATGAGTTTAAATGTAATAAATGCATGTCTGTACAATACATATGTATACTATCCATTTTTATTAATTGCAATAAAAAGAATCATGTGATTTAATTATTTTGGATTTGGTTTATCACTCTTTAGCACACGTGGAACAATTATTTTGAAGAATAAGGTTTAAAGTTTGATTATATCTTAAATATATTAAGCAAATCAAGTTGAAATTCATTTTTCGCAAGCCAAATATTTAATATTGTCATCCATCATCCAATCAATAAGTTCAAGAATTACAATTATTTTTCTATTCTAATTATTATAAATTACTGGAAGGGATTATATACATAAAATTTGATTAAATTGTTTTTAAATTATAATATTGGGGGTGACAATCTGGAAATTACAAAATAGTTTCTCTCTTAAGTAAATTTTCTCAAGTAAATCAAAAAATCAAATTTATTCTTTTTTCAAGTTTAGGTCTATTTACATTAGATTATTTTTATTTTCTTAATAATTTTTTCAGATTTTTAGCTGTAAACAACTAAATTTCTAAGATGATACAATGTTATTATAGAAATATAGCACTATTTTCAGTGAAAAATGACGATGACCTTAAATGTGGGGTTGCTCATTGATTAGCTCATTATAATTTGAATTAGCTCATTGAGTTCCTTTCAGATTGATCATTATCTACCAAAATGTCAGATGAACAGTCTGACACCAGATAGATAGTTTCTATTATTTAACTCTGATTGACCATGGGCTCTTTAAATATTTACTTCAATTATGTTCAATACATTATTCAATAATGTTTACAGTAATAAATGAGCCCTATTCACTTCATACATTAGTTTAATTAAATCAGTAACTAAACGATAAATAACATATTGAGCTTACATAAATCAGAAAAAACTCTGAATGTGAAATGTAAAATGAAATAAAATTTTCTTATTTTAATTAGACTCATTTTGTAAGTATATTCTTACGAAAACTGTAAATAGTGTAAATATGTAAATATGAATGTTTTATAATTCTGTTTAATTGCTTATTTTAGTGTCGTATTATCTTTTATTCTGTAGAAATAGCGGATTTTGGAGCTGAGAAGTAAATCTATAAAATCTAAATAAGCTTGGCAACATTTAGCAATATTTTTAGTATTTGGCAATACTTTGGGCAACAAAGCATTACCCAACATTCTCGAAGTTTCAAATTTATAGGAACATTAGGAGCTGAGTTATTGTACACCTGCTAGAGAAATGTACTGGAAGCTTACAGAACCTATACCGAAAAGGTGTAAATATTATCTCAGCTAAGCATTGAATTAAAAGTGAACCAAGGAGTCAATTAGAAGCTGTGTCATCAGCTCTGAAAACTGTTATGTTTAGCTTCTGTAGTATATAATGTGTCTAGGTTTTCAAACAATAGAAAAACTTCAAGCTTAACTAATTGTAGTTGTTGTTGCAACAACATGCTTTCCTGTACCCTAGCCCTGATTTGGGATTTACCAGTTAGAGGGAAGCAGCCGAGGGGCATTCTTCGTAATTTTGAAGCTTGGACTAAGCAGAAGACCCAAGAATACTTAAACTGCAACCGTCAGAGGTATCATTTCCCTTGGAGGACATTGGATGACATTGCGATCATGACCCATTTAACGTACCCCAGCCACCTTTAGCAAACATAACGGATCAATATGGGAACCAAAAGCACTATACACAATTGCAATTACATAGCTTGTATTATCACCTTTATCAAGGAAAAATGTGCCAATTTTCTTGCTGCTGAACTCCACTTTTAGCACTCTTTAACTCATAAATGACCAAATAAAAAAAAGATGAATAGACCAAATAAAAAAAAAAGTGTAAAAGAATTTTTTTAATGTAAAATGTGACCTATCCAACGAGTATAAATCTGAAATTGCTTGATGATTTCTTTATGAGATATCGATTTCACTATAGCTTTCTACCGAAAAAATAAAGGACTTTTTATTCCCCAACATAATATTTGAATTTCCTATTTACGCCTTTCTTTGGCCAGCCAACTCACTAAAACTTTAAAAATATCTTAATGCATGAAATGTTTATAAGTATTGTTGCATAGAAATGGCATTGTTTCAAAAAAGGGATTATAAATATTGTTGCTTAAGAAGGGAACAAATTATTTATTCAAAAAATGTCTCAGGTCGAGATCAAAAGTTGATAAGTGCCTTGCAAAATACGAGTTATAAGGAATTTAGAAATATGGGTTATTCGATTTTTTAGCGAGTTCATTCATGCATATTATCCATGCATGCTAAAGAAAATTAACTAATTATGGACTTGAAATCCGAAAGGCAAATATTGCTTATTAAAGCAACCTACTGCTATAATCTAATAATTAATAGTTAAAAGCTTATATTAATGGCTCTTTTTATTCATTGTTTTACAAGTTTTGGCTTTAAGGTATTTATTTTCAATAAAAAGTAAACACATTTTTTAATTTTCATGATATTTTAAGTTTTTTTCAAATAAAAGCTTGTAAATTAATAAATTGGCTGTATAAAGAAAATTAAACTGAATAAATAAAATATATAACATTGATTAAAATGAATAAAATACGATATTATTGTTTAGTATCAAAAATGTATACATAATTAAAAAATTGTAACTAAAGAAATGAACATCACAAATAAGTTCATTCAATTTTTATTTTAAAAAATAGAAATATTTTCTAACATATAAGAAACAAGATTGTCAATATACTCTCAGCATTGTTGAAGTAAATAGGCACTTAATGCAGTTTTAAATCTGTAATCTTTTCCTTGAAGAATCGTAACTCTTTTCCCATATCTCTGCTGAAATTCTGATAAATCGTTAACAAATTGGATAAATCTTTTTCTCCTGGGTGGAAAAGTATTTGAAGCATCGATAGCAAATATTTCTCTTGAACTATGGCAACATAAATTTTTGTAACGCTCAGACGATGATTGATTCGGTTGAGACTATTGATCAACTTCACATACAAAACAATGAGAACAGAATAGTTTCAGAGTCGAAAACCTTGTTTTCTAATGCTTGCCCAAAATGATAAATTGTTTTAACGATAGTGTTTCCCTTGGATTCATTGTGTACTCTTTGCATTCCTTTGTTTAATGAATCATGCATAAGGACCATTTGAATTTAGATCATTACTGAAAGTATTAAGTTCAGAAAATGCAGATATGAATTGAAATTCAGTAAGTAATATTGACAGTATGCCAAAGATTTCATGAGAGTGTATTTTTCTTATGATAATCACAATTGTTGAATAATTTATTCTTTAAATTTCATCATTTTTATATGGATAAAAATTAGTCTTCCTCAGCATTATGTATTCATCACTTCATCAAATATTCACATTTAACTGTGTTGTAATTTCAATTTAATCAAGTTAATTTCTAAATTAGGAATAAGCATTTTAGCTGTCAAAAGTATGTTTTTCTTTTTTCTTGCGTGTTGGCAAAGACAAGTGTTTTGAAATAAAAATTTAGCATAATTATTCTTACTAGCTTGAAAGATAATATTAATTTAATAACAAGTTGTTTCTTTCCCTTTAATCTCTTAAATTGTTATAAAATTTTAGTGTGCTTTAATCTTGTTAATATTTTTATTCTCCGAAATATCCTACTTTATGCTTTTAAGGCTTATTCTCACTTATGAGTTACATAGTTTATTTTCCTGTTGATTTTATATAATTTTATATTAAATGCTTTAAAGTAATATGTGTATAAGGTAACCAATAAAGTTGTGTTTAGAAAATAAAATGTTTTACAGAAAGTGTTACTGATTGTTAGTTCTCGAAATAAAATCTGCGTCGACATCTTGTAATTTCTGTCAATGCGCCTTTATTTTATTAATCCATTTGCGGTAAGACTTGGATGGTTCAGCCACAAAGAGGATCGTGTGTACTTGGGAGGCCAGTTTACTTTATTAACCTGAATCTCCTGACCTGAGATTTTGAAATCAATGTATTGTCATTGTTACATTCTCTGCACTATCTTTAGATGCTGACAAATTCAGCATCTTGATGCAGCTCCTGATAAGCTTTCTTTGAAGTCCGTAGCAAACAACACCGAACGAGCTACTTGAACACTGCTATTTGTCTACGCTAATGTATGAATTTCAATTCATTAATCAGAAATTAATAAAAAAAATACTTAGTATGGATGATTTTAATATAGATCCATTAGCTCAAAATTCTCACCTTAGAAGATTTTAAGTTCAAAAATTTTAAAATAATAAAATTTTTCTCACGTTTTTTTTTTTTTAATTCTAAATAACCGTCTTTAATTACCTAGAATAATAAAAGAAACATGAGAAAATTTTCTTCATTTTAAAACTTATTAAACAATTAAACAATTAAATATACATTATTAAATGTTCTCAGGTAAACCTATATTAATGCATAAACTGAAAAGAAGAGAGCACTTGATATTATTTATACCATTTATAATTCATTACATTGAAAATTGGAACTAAGAAATATTTTCTAAACTAAATCTAAAAAATAGTTATTTAAAGATAGTAGATTTTTATATGTATATTCATTATTTCAAAAATATGTCAATAAATTTAAGGAAGAAAATTATTCATTTAATTTCTTTAGAAAAGTCAGATTACCAACAGAATAAAATATTGTGTTTGAATGAAAATATATTAATATAGTGTATGAAACACAATTAAAACAAAACAACAGATATTAAATAGTATTAAAGACAATTATATACTTATGTTTGCATTTAAAATAATAATTTTATTTATAGCAATTTAATGCGTTATTTAATTCAAATATTTAATAAATCTTTCAATATATCATCAAAATGTTATTAAAATTATTTTTTATTTTTTTTTTATTTTTTTTTTTTATTTTTATAGAATATATATTTTAGGAATAATCAGTCATAAGTAAACCTATAATAATATTAGTGTGTTTCTTTATATGTGAAAAAATAATTGTGTTTAAGGAATATTTTTTACACTACTAAAAATAATATAATTAAATATTAAATATATATACATTTTTAACGCATAATTTTCTGAATTGAATGTTTAAAGTGTGTCCCAACTAATTAATACCTAAAATTGAAAATATAAAGTTTTAAATTAAATTGATCCCTGAAATTTGTAAATTTTACATTTTGTAAAGATAAAACTTTTAGAATTAATATTTGCAAATTTTAATTTTTATCGGATCTTAAATTCTTCAGAAATAGATCATTAAATATGATTAAACTTCAAAGTTTTAAGTTTTGTTTGGATATCGTTAAAAAACAACATATTTCTAATATTATTTCGAAATTCAAAATAATTCATTAACAATTTTGAAGCAAAAGTTATAAAATTAAAATTTATTTTCTTTCTAAATCAACAAATTATAAATAATTGAAAGGTATTTATAAGTGGACATTTACGAATATTTTCATAAACCATTATTATTATTTTATGTTATTTTATTATTGTTATTTATTTTATTTTATTTATTAATTTTATTGTTATTTTATGAATACATTCTCACATTTTCTTATAATTTTAGAAATTAAAATGCATTTTAATAAATTTAAATTGATTATAAATTTTTTCATGATACATTATTTGAAATGCTTGCAAATATCTTTCAAACATTACATTTTTTATAAAAAAATAAATAACTCCTTAAATAATTTTAAAATAATCCATTCAGAATATAGCTTATAAATAAAAATTCAGTAATGAATGCAATTTATTTTAAGAATTAAATTGATAAGATGATACTGTTTTGCGAAAATTGCCATGATTAAATATTAAGACAATTAAGGTTCTAGATTCAGCATCAAAATATCGCTTAACAAAATGAGAGCAATTAAGTTATAATTAACACAGGAGTTAAAAGATAAAATTGCAATTATTATAATGCAGAGGAGTTAGTTTTATTACGTAAGCATTTATGAAAACAACAGACTAACAAAAGCTCATCTTTTCTTTTTTTATGAAGCTCTTTACATAATAACATTTATTGAATTAAGAAAGGATTTCTTTCCTTAAATAAATAGATGGATTATAAACGTGACTAATGAAAGTAAAATAAAATTTTAATGTGCTTTAAAAAAAAGTAATTTAAAATAAAATAACAGCTTCTTTTTCTTTAAAACAAACCAGTTTTCTGTGTTTTATTTTTTCATTACACTTTTCTTCTATTTTTTATTGGTTTCTTGGCAAATATTAAATACCAGTGTTCTGATGGTCAAATTCGTTTATTCATTTATTTTGTAATTCATAAATTCCTCATAATGAAATATTTTCATTTCATATAATTTTCAGTTAACTTATTAATCATTAAAACTTTAGATTATTTCACGTATGCATGATGTAGTTTGCAATAAATTCCTGTAATTATTAAAGCTAACTCTTTCATTATTAAAACCTAACAGTACTATATCTTTATTTTAGTTTTCATTAATAAAAATGCACTTAACATTTTTTATATTATTATACAAATAAATTTCTTTTTTTAAAAAAAAAGGGAGAGCGTTTTGTATTTAATGGGAAATTATTCCATCTTTGAAGTTTGATAATTCTATATTTTTGGAATAGTGTTCTAGTAATCATTTTGAAACTTCAAGCATGTTCTCAAGTAAAAGTCAACTTATATCCCACTGATGAATATTTTTAACACTCATTCCTTCGAGTCTCAAATAAAAAAAATCTGTTAATTTAAATAAAGATATTTCAATTTCTATTTGTCCACAAAATTTTTGTCCTAAGTTAAGTTGAAAAATAGCTGCATGGAACGGAAATAATATTAAAATGTTTGTTTTGGCTGACTTAAAATATAAACTATGCATCTGGTTTGGATTTCGAATCCAGCATTCAATATTAGTTTAACTTTTAATTAATGCTGGTGTGAGTTCACTTTAAATTTGCTTATACCATGATGTACGAGGATCTAAAATTTTGCCCATTTGATGAACAGATGCGTGGTTCTTCTTCTTTATAAAACAGTAATTTGTACTTAACCGCAAAGGTACGGAAAAAATATGTAAGCATTAAATCTTTCTTCTTTCTATGTTTTAAAAATTTTTTCTTAAATAGATTTTTAGGAAATTTGATATAATTTTCTCTTTAAATAATGAAAATAATTCGATTATACTGTAACAAATTTTGTCATTTATATTTACAAAATATTCGAAAACTTTACAATCAAATTTAATACTATATTTTTAAATTTGTAGTTTCATTTTTCAACTCCAGTTTTCAGGTTATTTTCCTTTATTTTCAAAACACTCAAAAGATAATGATACATTGACTGTATCAAAATTTGTTTCATTTGCGTAAGCGTTTACAGATGAGTCAAACATTACTCACATTAAAGGAAATTTGTTTTTGTTAAATCTTATATTCAAAAGCTTTTTCATTATTTTAAAATTTATTTCTCTTTTTCAAACTTCTATAGACATTAATAATATAAAAAAAAGCTTTGATTTGACTAATTTTCACAAGCCTTTCATTTTAATAAAACAAGAATATCCATTCATTTAAACTTGAATTCATTGAGAATTTTTTCTTACATGTCAATCCAAAAGCTTAATACTTTCCTTCTCCCATACATGTATATTACAACATACATCATTTAAATAAAATATTTTGCTTACAATTTAATAAAACATATCATTTATAGAGATCATCTAGTTTTCATTCTTTCAGACATAGACAACATACGATTTTATGCTTCCAAATATTGTTGTATTATTGTATTTTAAAAATGTGATTTTACTAGCATCATATCAATATGAATTTCTTGTGATATTCATTTATTTTCTCAGGTTTAGGTACTTGTCTATTTTAATATTACTATTAACAAATATTCGTTTAAATACTGAAATATTTGTAGTTACAATGACAGTTAAAATAATGTGATATGCTAATTTCTATTATATATATAAAGCCAATGTTGATATTCATTTATTTTATATATGCAGATAATGAAAACATTTACGTTTTAATCTTAACGTTTGCGCTTAATTTTTAATAATATTTTTTGTTTATTATAATTGAAAATATAGAAATAAATGAAAATATACTGTAATCACTTAACAAAAATATTTATAGAGCATTTCTTTACTTTATTTCGCTAAAAGGAAAATATTACATTAGATTTCGAGGTATTTATATATTGTATTTTAATATCAACTAAAAATATTTCCAGCTGTGAAGATAAAATAAATTGTTTCTATATTAAAGTTAATATAAATTTGATAATATTCAATAATCCCTGATTAAATATTGAAAGTACTAAACGTAAAATACAGATAATTTATTTAGTAATTATGCTAATGTTGATAAGAAAAGTATTAATTTTTAAATTTTAATTTCAAAATAATAGAGTAATAAAGTATATAAACTGTTATATATGAGTTTTTTCAATGATTTTGTAAGAAAATTTACAATATTTTTATATGCAAATGCATCTTAAGCTAAATTTAATTGCGGTATAATACTGTAATACGAAAATAATTACAATGCGCCTGCAGTATTTCGTTACGAAAAGAATAATTCCGTTCAATTTGTAAAGATTACTGTTACATAATTTAAAAACGAATATCCATTTACTTTTTATTACTTGGATTTAAAATACTACTGTTTTAAAATGTTAAAAATAATTTTACTACTGATGATTTCTGTGTAGTTTGAAAAATGCTATTATAGTGAAAAAAAAAACTTTTCTAATTCATTTCAATTAATAACTATAAATAAATTCAGAAATTAATCTACAAGTACAATATTCTTTTATAAATTCTTAAATATACTGTCAATTAAATTGGGTATTATAAACAGATCATTCAATCACAGA
>JAPDSC010082332.1:0-11960 GCA_026290005.1 Latrodectus geometricus | reverse complement strand
TGGCTAAATCTCGAGGCGTTAAGGCCTCCAAATTAAAATCTGCTAAGGAGGGCCTACGAAAGTCCTCCTTATCCACCCGTAGAGCCATGTCATCCCTGGAAGCTGATGCTGTCTCTCTTCATCCCTCGGACGATAATTTATCGGTCGAGGAAATGATAGAAGACTCGCCTTCCAGCTCCGGGGGAGGAGCTCTTCAATTTAAATAATAACTTCCTTTATTTGTTGGAACTGTCATGGTTTGCGTTCACATCTTGATGACATCAAGTCTATTATATCAGCTTATGACCCCGCATGCATAGCACTTCAGGAAACCTTCCTGAAGTCTACAAATAACATCAATATGCGTGGGTTTCAATGCTTTAGAAAAGACTGTGGTGATGATGGTGCAGTGTCTGGAGGTGTTTGCATATTAACATCTAATGACTTCCCCAGCACTGTCCATCCAATCAATACAACCCTACAGGCTGTAGCTGTCAGAATTCATACAACATGCTTGATTACAGTCTGTAGTTTGTATTTACCACCACATGATGTCATCCGCCAAGAAGAACTTGACACGTTAGTTGATCAGCTGCCTTCACCATATTTGTTATTCGGTGACTTTAACGGCCATAATACTTTGTGGGGAAGTGTTGATACCAATTCTCGCGGTCGTCAGATTGAGGGTTTTATTTCTGATAATAGCCTCTGTCTGATGAATACCGACGAGAAAACATACTTCCACACACCCACAAGGACATTTCATTCTCTCGATCTCGCCATTTGTTCACCGTCACTTCTGCCGTTGTTAAATTTAACAGTTGGGAATGATCTGCATAACAGCGATCATTTCCCACTCGTCATCTCTCAGACTGGAGGTAGTAGTGTGCGACATCGCCTTCCTACTTACGTGTACAGTCGGGCAGATTAGACGTCATTTACACAATTGGCAGTCGTTGATGATAAAATGGTTACGATCGAGAATATTGATAATGCCGTACATAGAGTCACTGAAACACTTATAAGTGCAGCTGATACAGCAATACCTAAAAGTTCTTCTAAACCAAAACGGCGTTGCAAACCATGGTGGAACAATGAATGCCAACAAACATACAAAAATCAAAGGAAGTTATGGGGGCTTTTCCGGAGGTACCCCACAACGGAGAATCTTATTGCCTTTAAGAGAGCAAAAGCGTTAGCTCGCAGAGCTCGTCGTAGAAGTAAGAAGGAATCCTGGTCTAGCTATATATCTTCAATAAATTCTTCCATAACCAGTAAGCAGTTGTGGAGAAGAGTGAAAGCAGCCAATGGTATTTATAGGGAATTCTCCATTCCTATTCTAAAAACCGGAGCTGCTATACACTCTTCTCCAAAGGAAATAGCTAATGTCCTTGGTGAAAGTTTTGCTAGTGTCTCAAGCACTGACTCTTATAGTCCTTCGTTTTTAAGGACTAAGAGTCGTGCTGAGCGAAGACCAATTCATTTCAACCATGGACAAAACTTATCCTACAACTGCGAATTTGGAATATTAGAATTGAAGAAAGCTTTACAGCAGGCCAATAATACCAGCCCAGGACCTGATGGAATTAGCTATCTTATGCTTCAACATTTAAGTCCAGATTCCCTATCGAACTTATTGCTTTTGTTCAATAGGATCTGGACTGAAAATGAATTTCCATCTCTTTGGAATGAAGCAATAGTAATTCCGGTTCTGAAGATTGGTAAGGATTCCTCAGAACCATCAAATTACCGACCTATAGCTCTGACAAGTTGCCTTTGCAAGACTCTCGAACGTATGGTCAACGCCCGTCTCGTACATGTCTTAGAAGAAAATAAATGTATACATGTAAATCAGAGTGGATTCCGTAAAGGAAGATCCACTCTTGATAACATTACTTACTTGGAAACCCAAATCCGCAACGCTTTTGTGCGGAGAAACCATCTGGTTTCCATCTTCTTCGACATCGAGAAGGCATACGACCGTACGTGGCGATATGGAATTCTCCGTTCATTATATGATTTTGGCTTTAGGGGTAATCTCCCGATATTCCTACAAAACTTTTTACGCTCCCGTACTTTTAAAATTCGTATTGGAACATTTACATCCAATACTTTTATTCAAGCCGAGGGTGTTCCCCAAGGCTCCATTTTAAGTGTCACTATTTTTAACCTTTACATCAGTAACATTCTTCATCTTCTTTCACCTTCAGTTTACGGCACGATGTATGTGGATGACCTGCAAATATCCTGCCAGGGATCGAACATGCGTTTAATTGAGAGACAACTTCAAACATCTGTTAATAAAATAGCTGCATGGTGTGCAGAGAATAGCTTCACACTCTCTCCTAGCAAGAGCTGCTGTGTCCATTTCTGCAGGAAGACCAGTATTCACAATGATCCTGTTATTCATCTGAACAACACTGCAATACCCGTGGTCAACGAGATTAAATTTCTTGGTGTGATATTCGACCGAAAGTTGACCTTTCTTCCGCATGTTTTACATTTGCGGAAGAAGTGCGAGCGATCGCTTAATATCCTCAAGGTATTATCTAATACATCTTGGGGTGCTGATCGCTTGTCACTCCTTCGTGTCTATCAAGCACTCATTTTATCTCGCATTGACTACGGATGTATTGTGTATGGATCTGCTAGGTCTTCTGTTTTACGCAGACTGGACACTGTGCATCACTCTGCTTTGAGAATTTGTTCAGGCGCATTCCGCACATCACCCGTCCAGAGTCTTTATGCGATTTGCCAACAATTGCCTTTAGACCTGAGACGAATGCAGCTGTCTCTCAATTACTACGCTAAAGTTATGTCTAACATTCAACATCCTATACGATCCTTGGTATATACTCCTGCCTTGAAGAGATTATATGATGCTCGGCCATTTAGCATCCAACCCTTTCTCAGTCGAACTAAATCTCAACTGTATTTAACAGACCTGCATGATGTCCGTTTTATTAAAACGGACTTACATTCACATCCACCCTGGTATGATCCACAGATTAACATTATTAATCCATTCGCTCAGTTTAGAAAATCGGACACAACCTCAACTATTTTTCAACAGCTTTTTCTATCACATCGCTGTCAGTATTCATCATTCAAGCCTGTATTCACGGATGGTTCCAAAACAGCAGGACATGTTGGCTGTGGCATATTCCATTCCAATGCCAGTTATGGTTACAGCCTTCATACGTCCTGCTCCATCTTTACAGCTGAAGCTACGGCCATTTATCAAGCCCTTCAGCTTGTGAATACGGGAAATTGTCATAAAATTTGTGTATATACTGACAGTTTGAGTGTACTAGAAGCGTTGAAAAATTCAAATTATTGTCATCCTGTTGTGTCCAAGATTTTCGGAGCATTGGATTCCCTTGCTGGCAAGGGATATGACATCATTTTCTGTTGGGTCCCAGGTCATGTAGGTCTAGAGGGAAATGAAAAGGCAGATGCAGCTGCTAAAGCTGCATCGTCTGTACTTCATTCATCTGTCCCTCTTTTCGACGTGAGAAGGGTTGTAAAAAGATTTGTTAATTCTCTTTGGCAGGAGTCATGGAGTATGCAGGTCGGAAACAAACTGCGTGCCATCTTTCCATACCTCATTCCATCATCAATTTTACCGTTACGAAGAGCAGATGTCAGATTGACTCGCCTTCGTATCGGACACACACGTTTCACACACAGACATTTGTTTTTAAATGAACTAAATCCATGGTGTGAAACGTGTGATGTACCATATACTGTCTCTCATATTTTAATTTCATGTCCATATTTTAACCTTTACCGTTTTAAATATTTTGCCACTGACCTTTTAACAATGTATGATTTAGTGGGGGAGCCTCCCCACCGAAACCTTTTTTCCTTTTTAAGGGAAGTTGGTTTCCTTAATTTTATTTAAATTTGTTGAATTTTACCTTACTTTAATTTACTTATACATTTTAGATTTTAAAATACTTTCATAAACTTATTCCGATTTTAAAACTATTATATACCATAATTTTTGTGTTTTAAATTTTTAATGTTGTGTTTGGGTTTTGCCTAAAATCAATTTTCTTTAAAACTCAATTTCTGTAAAACTCAACTTTTGGCGCAGCTTGTCCTCTTTGGACCTTGCGCCACAAAACCCAACCAACCAAACCAAACCAACCAAACCAAGGCTCTATTTTAAGCGTAACAATTTTTAACCTTTACATCAGTCATATCCTTCATCTTCTCTCACCTTCAGTATATGGCACTATGTATGTGGACGACCTGCAAATATCTTGCCAAGGATCGAACATGCGTTTAATTGAGAGACAACTACAAACATCTGTTAATAAAATAGCTGCATGGTGTGCAGAGAATGGCTTTACGCTATCTCCTAGCAAGAGCTGCTGTGTCCATTTTTGCAAGAAGACCAGTCTTCACAGCGATCCTGTTATTCATCTGAACAACACTACAATACCCGTGGTCAACGAGATTAAATTTCTTGGTGTGGCATTCGACCGAAAGTTGACCTTTCTTCCGCATGTTTTATATTTGCGGAAGAAGTGCGAGCGATCGCTTAATATCCTCAAAGTATTATCTAATACTTCTTGGGGTGCTGATCGCACGTCACTCCTTCGTGTCTATCAAGCACTCATTTTATCTCGTATTGACTACGGAAGTGTAGTGTATGGATCTGCTAGGTCTTCTGTTTTACGCAGACTGGACACTGTGCATCACTCTGCTTTGAGAATTTGTTAAGGCGCATTCCGCACATCACCCGTCCAGAGTCTTTATGCGATTTGTCAGCAATTGCCTTTAGACCTGAGACGGATGCAGCTGTCTCTCAATTACTACGCTAAAGTTATGTCTAACATTCAACATCCTTTACGATCCTTGGTATATACTCCTGCCTTACAGAGATTATATGATGCTCGACCATATAGCATCCAACCCTTTCTCAGTCGAATTAAATCTCAACTCTATTTAACAGACCTACATGGTGTCCGTTTTATTAAAACGGACTTACATTCACATCCGCCCTGGTATGATCCATAGATTAATATTATTAATCCATTTGCTCAGTTTAGAAAATCGGACACAACCTCAACGATTTTTCTACAAATTTTCTTTTCACATCGCTGTCAGTATTCATCATACACGCCTGTATTCACAGATGGATCTAAAACTGCAGGACATGTTGGCTGTGGCGTATTTTACGCTGATACCATTTATGGTTACAGCCTTCATACGTCCTGCTCCATCTTTACAGCTGAAGCTACCGCAATTCATCAAGCTCTTCAGCTTGTGAATACAGGAAATTATAATAAACTTTGCGTGTATACTGACAGTTTGAGTGTATTAGAAGCGTTGAAAAATTCAAATTATTGCCATCCTATTGTGTCCAAAATTTTCGGAGCATTGGATTCCCTTGCTGGCAAGGGATATGACATCATTTTCTGTTGGGTCCCAGGTCATGTAGGTCTAGAGGGAAATGAAAAGGCAGATGCAGCTGCTAAAGCTGCATCATCCTCACTCCATTCATCTGTCCCTCTATTCGACGTGAAAAGGGTTGTTAAAAGATTTGTAAATTCTCTATGGCAGGAGTCCTGGAATATGCAGGTCGCAAAAAAACTGCGTGCCATCTTTCCATACCTCATCCCATCATCTGTTTTACCGTTACGAAGAGCAGATGTCAGATTGAATCGCCTTCGTATCGGACACACACGTTTCACACACAGACATTTGTTTTTAAGTGAACTTAATCCATGGTGTGAAACGTGTGATGTACCATATACTGTTAATCATATTTTAACCTCATGCCCATATTTTAACATATACCGTTTTAAACATTTTGCCACTGACCTTTTAACCATGTATGATTTAGTGGGGGAGCCTCCCCACCGAAACCTTTTTTCTTTTTTAAGGGAAATTGGTTTCCTTAATTTTATTTAAATTTGTTGAATTTTACTTAACTTTAATTTACTTATACATTTTAGATTTTAAAATAAATATATACATTTATTTTTGTTTTTTAACCTTTTAATGTTGAGTTTGGGTTTTGTTCAAAATTTTTAAATTCGGTTTAAAGCTTAATTCTTGGCGCAGCTTGTCCTTTTTGGACCTTGCGCCACAAAACCCAACCAACCAACCAACCAACCAACCGTGAAGTCTATGAAGTTTTCTTCCTCTTCAATTGAGAGTCCTTCGAGAGTATTTTGAAATGGATCCCTCACCCACTTGTAATTTGATATCAATTTGTCGTCAGCAAGAAAGTAATTTTTAAAATTCTTTGCTAGCATTGCTAAATGATTTTCAATGGTTACAAAAACAACATTTACATGTTGTTCTTCAGCCTTGTAAGTTTTAATACAATCATTCAAATTTGCAAACATTGTTAAGCTTTCTTGCTTTAAATTTCTGCTCCACAATTCCAATTTCCTACAAAAAGCATTAATTTTATCACTCGTATCCAATATATATGTATTTGCTCCTTGCAGTTGAAGATTCAAGTTATTTAATTTCTCTAATATGTCGACCATGTAGCTCAATTTCATCACAAATAAACTAATGCGAAAATTCTCAGCTTACGGTCTACTTTAAGATTCTTGGAAAACGGCGATTTCTTCTCTTAATTCATAAAAACGTTGCGAAAATTTCCTTCGTGGTAACCATCTTGCCTCGCAACAAAATAGTAACTCTGAATGTACTGCACCCATGTCTTTATAAAGTGCGGAAAAGATTCTTGATTTCAGGGGTCTCATTTTTATATAATTTACTACGGTTACAACCGTAATTAACACGATATTCAAAACAGGACTCATTTCCTTGGAAGCCAATGCTTCTCTGGGGATCGTGCAATGTGTCCAGACGCTCTGTGGCGATTTTTGTTTCAAAAGTATTTGAATGCTTTGGAATCTTCCGGACATAGAACGAGCACCATCGGTGCATATTCCGACGCAATTTTTCCCTTTTATGTTTGCCTCGTTCATAAAATCATTTAAGATAGCAAATAATGCGAGTGCTGTTGTTTTATGTTCATTTGTGGTTTTCAGAAAAGTAATTCTACAACTGACAAATCATCACAAAATCTAACAAAGGCAATGAAATGAGTATCTTTATTTCCATCTGTTGCCTCATACAGTTGTATTGAAAACAATTCGTCACGCAACTTCGACAAAAGCTGCCCCTTAGGGGGTTTACTTTCTTTAAGTAAACACGGATGTCACAATCCTGAGGTTCACCAGTGATCGGTCTTCTACTTTATTTTCTTCTCTCCTCTCCCCTTCTGCTTTTTCTTCCTTTTCTCTCTCATTGTGGTCGCCTCTTACGAGGTTAAGGGCTCCCCTTGAGCAGCTGTCGCCGCTCTGTTGCTATTAGCTGCTCTTGGGGACTAAATTACCCATGTGTTTGTCGTGCGTGGAGACCCGGGTGCCTGGAAAGGAGGGTCCTGATAATTGAGGCTCCCGGAGACCAACACATTACTTTGTCCTCTGCTTCAGGTAAATGGGAGGTGTTGTGGTCCTCAGCACACCAATCGGCTTTATGGATCAAGTGATCGGTACATCTGTTGGATGACTCGTTAAGGGTGGAGGCCATCACAGGGATGTGGTGTGAGCGTATAGGACTTAAACACTGGTGCAGCTGGTCTGCATCCCCTTGTTGGACTCGGTGGTGGGTGGTACGGTCAGGTCCCTAAACTTTTAACTTTTACATGGATAATATATATATATCCATGCAAAAGTTAAAAGTATATATACCAGCTGTTTATGTAAGACTCTTGAACGTATGGACAATGACCGACTCGTATATGTCCTAAAAAAATAAATGCATTTCTATGAATCAGAGTGGCTTTCGTAAAGGAAGATCCACTTTAGATAATATAACATGTTTGGAGACCCAGATTCGCAACGTTTTTGCGCGAAGAAACCATCAAGTCTCCTGCCCCTCAGGGGGTTTACTTTCTTTAAGTAAACACGGGTGTCACAATCCCGAGGTACCCCATTGATCTTTCCTCTTCTTTCTTTTCTTCTCTTGTCTTCCCTTCTGCTTTCTCTTCCTTTTCTCCCTCATTGTGGTTGCCTCTCATGAGGTTGAGGGCTCCCCTTGAGCAGCTGTCGCCGCTCTGTTGCTATTAGCTACTCTTGGGGACTAAATCACCCACGTGTTTGCCGTGCGTGGAGACCCGTGTCCCTGGAAAGGAGGGTCCTGGTAATTGAGGCCCCCAGAGACCAACACATTACTTTGGCCTCTGCTTCAGGTAAACGGGAGGTGTGTTGTGGTCCTCAGCACATCAATCGGCTTTATGGATCAAGCGATCGGTACATCTGCTGGATGACTCGTTAAGGGTGGAGGCCATCACAGGGATGTACTGTGAGCGTATAGGATCTGGCTGGCACTGGTGCAGCTGGTCTGCATCCCCTTGTTGGACTCGGTGGTGGGTGGTGCGGTCAGGTCCCGAAATTTTAATAAAAAATAATGGAAAATCGAAAGCAATCTTTTCTCCCACGGGAGCATATTATTGATGAAACAAATTGTAAATTTTTTATTGTGAAAAGAAAAGTGGGATCATTTGAGAAAGTGTCCCCTTTTCTCATACAAAAGGGAATATCGGGATTTATTGGAGAAGTAAAGGGTATCAGGAAGCTAAGATCAGGTGACTTATTGATAGAGGTTGCTAACTCAACCCAGGCAGCCAAAATAGTAAATATGCAATTGATGGCAAACATAGAGGTGACTGTCCAGCCTCATGGAAATTTAAATTTTTCACGTGGAGTGATTTCTGCAAGGGATTTGTTGAACGCGTCGACGGACGAAATTCTTGACAACTTGAAAAATCAAAAGGTCTGTGGAGTTGAACGCATTAGAGTCAGAAGAGATGGTCAGTTTATTGACACTAAACATCTCATTCTGACCTTTGCGACCCCAGACCTTCCTGATAAAATTAAAGTTGCTTACTTGAATCTTCCCGTTCGACGACACATTCCAAATCCCTTAAGATGTTTTCAATGCCAGCGTTTTGGACACTCGAGAAACGCTTGCAGAGGCCAAATTACCTGCGCTCGCTGCGCGGTAGTTGGCCACGATAGTTCGAACTGCACAGCGAAGGAGGAATGTGTAAACTGTCACGGTGACCATCCCTCCTATTCTCGAAGTTGTCCTCAATGGGCTTATGAAAAAGAAATCACCACGTTGAAGGTTAAAAACAACTGTTCTTATCCTGAGGCTAGGAAAATTGTTGCCTCTCGTACGCCACAGCCTGGAAAGAGTTATGCGGCCGCAACAAAAAAAGTCACCAAATGCTCAAGCACGCAAACAGATACCCTACCACTTCCTATAATGAGATTACCCCAATTAACAACAGAAAGACCAAAATCAACATTAAATAGAAGAGCTGCTATGGCTAAATCTCGAGGCGTTAAGGCCTCCAAATTAAAATCTGCTAAGGAGGGCCTACGAAAGTCCTCCTTATCCACCCGTAGAGCCATGTCATCCCTGGAAGCTGATGCTGTCTCTCTTCATCCCTCGGACGATAATTTATCGGTCGAGGAAATGATAGAAGACTCGCCTTCCAGCTCCGGGGGAGGAGCTCTTCAATTTAAATAATAACTTCCTTTATTTGTTGGAACTGTCATGGTTTGCGTTCACATCTTGATGACATCAAGTCTATTATATCAGCTTATGACCCCGCATGCATAGCACTTCAGGAAACCTTCCTGAAGTCTACAAATAACATCAATATGCGTGGGTTTCAATGCTTTAGAAAAGACTGTGGTGATGATGGTGCAGTGTCTGGAGGTGTTTGCATATTAACATCTAATGACTTCCCCAGCACTGTCCATCCAATCAATACAACCCTACAGGCTGTAGCTGTCAGAATTCATACAACATGCTTGATTACAGTCTGTAGTTTGTATTTACCACCACATGATGTCATCCGCCAAGAAGAACTTGACACGTTAGTTGATCAGCTGCCTTCACCATATTTGTTATTCGGTGACTTTAACGGCCATAATACTTTGTGGGGAAGTGTTGATACCAATTCTCGCGGTCGTCAGATTGAGGGTTTTATTTCTGATAATAGCCTCTGTCTGATGAATACCGACGAGAAAACATACTTCCACACACCCACAAGGACATTTCATTCTCTCGATCTCGCCATTTGTTCACCGTCACTTCTGCCGTTGTTAAATTTAACAGTTGGGAATGATCTGCATAACAGCGATCATTTCCCACTCGTCATCTCTCAGACTGGAGGTAGTAGTGTGCGACATCGCCTTCCTACTTACGTGTACAGTCGGGCAGATTAGACGTCATTTACACAATTGGCAGTCGTTGATGATAAAATGGTTACGATCGAGAATATTGATAATGCCGTACATAGAGTCACTGAAACACTTATAAGTGCAGCTGATACAGCAATACCTAAAAGTTCTTCTAAACCAAAACGGCGTTGCAAACCATGGTGGAACAATGAATGCCAACAAACATACAAAAATCAAAGGAAGTTATGGGGGCTTTTCCGGAGGTACCCCACAACGGAGAATCTTATTGCCTTTAAGAGAGCAAAAGCGTTAGCTCGCAGAGCTCGTCGTAGAAGTAAGAAGGAATCCTGGTCTAGCTATATATCTTCAATAAATTCTTCCATAACCAGTAAGCAGTTGTGGAGAAGAGTGAAAGCAGCCAATGGTATTTATAGGGAATTCTCCATTCCTATTCTAAAAACCGGAGCTGCTATACACTCTTCTCCAAAGGAAATAGCTAATGTCCTTGGTGAAAGTTTTGCTAGTGTCTCAAGCACTGACTCTTATAGTCCTTCGTTTTTAAGGACTAAGAGTCGTGCTGAGCGAAGACCAATTCATTTCAACCATGGACAAAACTTATCCTACAACTGCGAATTTGGAATATTAGAATTGAAGAAAGCTTTACAGCAGGCCAATAATACCAGCCCAGGACCTGATGGAATTAGCTATCTTATGCTTCAACATTTAAGTCCAGATTCCCTATCGAACTTATTGCTTTTGTTCAATAGGATCTGGACTGAAAATGAATTTCCATCTCTTTGGAATGAAGCAATAGTAATTCCGGTTCTGAAGATTGGTAAGGATTCCTCAGAACCATCAAATTACCGACCTATAGCTCTGACAAGTTGCCTTTGCAAGACTCTCGAACGTATGGTCAACGCCCGTCTCGTACATGTCTTAGAAGAAAATAAATGTATACATGTAAATCAGAGTGGATTCCGTAAAGGAAGATCCACTCTTGATAACATTACTTACTTGGAAACCCAAATCCGCAACGCTTTTGTGCGGAGAAACCATCTGGTTTCCATCTTCTTCGACATCGAGAAGGCATACGACCGTACGTGGCGATATGGAATTCTCCGTTCATTATATGATTTTGGCTTTAGGGGTAATCTCCCGATATTCCTACAAAACTTTTTACGCTCCCGTACTTTTAAAATTCGTATTGGAACATTTACATCCAATACTTTTATTCAAGCCGAGGGTGTTCCCCAAGGCTCCATTTTAAGTGTCACTATTTTTAACCTTTACATCAGTAACATTCTTCATCTTCTTTCACCTTCAGTTTACGGCACGATGTATGTGGATGACCTGCAAATATCCTGCCAGGGATCGAACATGCGTTTAATTGAGAGACAACTTCAAACATCTGTTAATAAAATAGCTGCATGGTGTGCAGAGAATAGCTTCACACTCTCTCCTAGCAAGAGCTGCTGTGTCCATTTCTGCAGGAAGACCAGTATTCACAATGATCCTGTTATTCATCTGAACAACACTGCAATACCCGTGGTCAACGAGATTAAATTTCTTGGTGTGATATTCGACCGAAAGTTGACCTTTCTTCCGCATGTTTTACATTTGCGGAAGAAGTGCGAGCGATCGCTTAATATCCTCAAGGTATTATCTAATACATCTTGGGGTGCTGATCGCTTGTCACTCCTTCGTGTCTATCAAGCACTCATTTTATCTCGCATTGACTACGGATGT
>JAPDSC010082325.1:0-13714 GCA_026290005.1 Latrodectus geometricus | reverse complement strand
AGAAATAAAAGAATTTCTCATCGAAAAATATTCCCCCGAATACATGAAAAAGTGTTGAGGAAGATATGACAGATACATACATGTTAAATTCATGGCTCACAATAGATACATTTTATTTACAACTGCAGATATTTGTTTGGAAAAAATTTTATGACAGTAATTGCACATAGTGCATTATTTTTCAAGCAAACATACTGTTAACTTAGCAATAAGAAATAATGCTGATGAATTTGTTTCTAAAATATCTATGAGTAATGCAAATATAGGACGATCATGTTGGAAAGATAGTATCCCGTTTTGATTCTGAGTCGTTTTACATTACAAATTTATTCATATGCAAAAACACATACGTGTTTTACATCAAAGTTAAGCAAAATATAGTTCTACTCATAATTAAACTTTCTTCAAAGAAGAAGTAAATAACTACTATATATCCTTTGCGATTTATATCGAAATATGCATGTAATAACAAAAATTATATCGGATGGTTAGATTTATAAAAAATTATTATGCATATAATACCTTTATTCTAATATAAAAATTATATATATATATATATATATATATATATATATATATATATATATATATATATATATATATATATATATGTGTGTGTGTGTGTGTGTGTGTGTAAAATTTTTATCAATTTATATTTCTTCATGACCTAAAATATAAATAATCTTATTTTCTCAACATATTTCAAAGTAATAACATTTTTTAGTTTGGTAAATTTTATTAAGAGAATAATTCCTGTTGTTATCAAATTCTTAAATTACATAATATTTATTAATGTACAAATGCTACACAATCTTCATTTTCTTGAGCTAAAAGCTCTTTTAAATAAATGATTAAGTTAAATTGCAGTATTATATCCTGTTCAATTTCTAAATGAAAAAAGTAAAACTTCACTGATATCTATAGATTCATGAATGTGTCGAAGATGTCAGTTCAGAAATGCTAACAGTTTAAAAAAAAATTTTCTTCGCTTTGAAGTGAAAAATTCGTTTTGAAGTGAAAAGCCATTGCTACTTACTTACAAAATATTTTCCACTGCATTGGTGAATTAAACATCGGTTTGCATCGGCATTTAGTGATTCTACTCGTGATAATGCACTGATAATCTAATTATTTAAAAAGAAATGAACCATACAGTTCTATGAGTACGCTAAGTAGAATAACTGTGGATAAAGCTGAATTCATCTTAAACGCTTACATATTGATGAAGATAATTCTATATTATCGTTGTTATCGGACCATTGTATTTTTACTTTACATAAATGACATCCCAAAACAAGTGAATACTGTCTTAGCTCTTGTTGCTGAAGATACAGCTATGTTACAAAGAAATGAAAATAAAGAAATAATTATTAATATCTTAAATAAACATTTAATTAAACACTAGCATTTGGTTTAATGCATGGAAAATATAATTGAACGTAGAAAAAATCGAAGCAATAGTTTTCTCTAAAGGAAATAAAATATCAGATATTAATATTATAATTAATAACCAAGTAATCCTTTGGTCCAATGAAGTAGAATAATTAGAATTAACATTAGATAATAGGCAAATTTATGAGTCCTACTTTACTAAAATAATTTAAAAAGTTGAAGCAATGCACGCTTCATTACACCGAATGCTTGTATTCAAATCAGAGCTGAATAAAAAAAATACTATTGTATTGTTCAATGTTGCTTCCAATGGTCAACTATGGTTGTCCCAATGCTTAGAGGCGTAATTGACAGTCTTCTTAAGAAGCTCCAATTAATTCAAAATGAAGTTTTTCGAAGAATTTCTACGTCAACATGGTACTTCAGATAAAGATTCATGCATGACCTTTGCATTTATAATATTTCTAGTTATTTTTTTCAGATAAGTGGAAAGTTTTATAACAACCTTCCAGAAATAGAAAATGAGGAAATATCGAACAGATATACAGATCTCTCTCTATCTTATATATATATATATATATATATATATACAACATTTTTATTGCCGCAAATATAAACAGATCTCGAACAGAATTAAGAATGAAGCCAAAACAGTGAGACAACAACACTGTTATTAAAGGACTTTAGCTGTGCACACAATATATTTTTTTTCAATATTTACTACCAATACATGTTTTTTATGATTCAAACCACTAGCCCGAATTGAAATATTTAATCTACATCACAAATTAATCAGCAACGAGCTCTGGAAAAGAACCGTTACTGCCATTTAAAAATATAACACTGATACAAAATTGGCAAAGCAATATATTTAATCGCATAAATAAATTTTATTTTTATATATTTGCTGGTAAAAAAAAACTATCCAATTGTTCTGCATCACTATATAGGGCAGTAAATGTGTAAAATCGACAAAAAAAATCGATTTTTTTTTAGTCCGTGAAAAAGTCTGAATTATTATCTACATTATGCAAAACAATTTTCCTCTCATATAAATTTAGATAAAATTAAAAGTATTTTAATAATGTAAACAATACAACACTCCCCTTAATCTCGTTGGGTTTATATTATCATATCTTTATATTATTGATTCACATAGTAAAATTAAAAACTTATTATTGCTGTAAATTTATTGTTCTGTATTTAATTTTTTTTTAATTTAAATTAATACATGCATTGCATGTTAGATTAGACGCAATAATTAAAGTACAGGGGTAGTTAGGAAATAAATTTAAGCTAGAAAATATATAACTCAAACCAAATAAAAATAAAATATTGCTGCCCTCATTTATAAATATCATGAATGAATTTGTCATAATTAAAAATATCAGGCTAGACATTTTTAAAACGAAAATTATAGAACTTAACTGTAAAATACAACGTTTTATACATAAAAACTAAATTTAAAAATATGAATTTTTCATGATATTCAAAAAATTTAACCAGATATCAATGGTATGCCATTTGTGCAGTTTATAAACTAGATAAATTTACTGTCAGGTTTTTTAAAATAAGATATAAAGTAGCTATTCATGTACTTATCTGTAATTTGGTAGCCAAATTTGTCATGATTTAAATGAAAATCCTCAGGAAAACTTAGATGATAGTCCGACATCGCAGAGTCAAGCTACTCTCACAACTTCCAGCATGTTTAATTATAAGAAAAAACTCGAGTTTAGCTCTCCGAAATGGATGGGTTTACTCGGGGCTAAATATGGGAGGATAACTTGTTCTTTTGGAGTCAGTGAATAAGGTTTCGTGAAAGAAGTTGTGGGTTACTCTGACACATGGAATAACTCTGGTCGGTAAATACGGCAGTCACTGATGACAACTAAACTTCCCCCGTTGTGATTCTGCAAAAACTAAAAATGAAAATGAAAGTTTCCACAGTTATATTTAGAAAAAATGCTCGGAGGATACATTTGTGTCCAAAAGGAGACTTAAATATGCATTAACTCTAACTATCAGCGATTTCAGTTGTTGTGTTTTCAACACAACAAATCTACATGCGAGACTACTGTAGTTATGACCATGTGTTCAAACTTTAAAACTCTCAAGGAACAACGATGCAACAAGCCTTTCATAAAAAAAATCGAGATCATCAAAATTGTTATAGATTGTAAAAAAAAATAAAAAAGTGAAGCAAAATCCGAAAGAATGCTTACAGTGCTGGAGTTTTTCGGAAAAATAAAATTCAATTAAAAAATTATTTAAGATGCATGTATTTATATAAAATTTTAGAATACTGTTCCTATAAAATGAAAAAAATGTGAAAGTTATATCAACAGAAGAAAATATTGTATATATTTTGCTTAATGTTTTTCTTATAATTTTTTCAGTAGATTTTGTGTATGAAATTGTTTCTGAACATAATAAAAGTAATACTTAACTGAAAGTATAAGTACATAGTGTTCCCATTGTATTTATGGGGAAATTTAAAATTAATATAGCATATAGTTATAATTTATGCTTTCTTTGCAGTGCAAAAGTTATAATACATTATTGTTTTCGAATGATCGAAAAATTGTTTAAAAAAATGCAACATGTAAACTTAAATTAGATAAATTAATTTATTAATTTTTATTATTTTATTCAATATTATCAGATGTTAATTTTTTGACGAAAATCTGAACGCAAAATGCTGCATGCGTTTGATTTTATAAAAACTTAATCTTTTGAAACAGATAAATATGTTATTTTACGTGTTAACATATATTTCAGAAACAGAAATGAGAAAAGTATTGGCATCCTGCTTTTCTCAATATTATATAATAATATTTCTCATGGAAAATATTAAATTTTTTCTTTGATAACTGAAAAGGGAATAATTTTATTTCTTACATGAAAAAATCTTTTAAGTTAGTATGAATTCTAATAATCCTTCTCTACTAAGAAATTGAGAAAAAAATCTTTTATCATTGCTTGAATTTTAACTGTGTAAAACAGAAAATGTTGAATTGAAGCTAAATAAATTATGACACTGATAATTTGGGAAAAAAAATCAGAAAATTATGTAATTTAGAAATAATTATTTGCTCCAAATTATAATTTCTTTAGAAGATTTCGCATTAAGCTAGTATTCGAGCGTTAAATACTCTGACCTTCAATTCAGCATTTCGGTATTTGATTCTTGTCCCTGGTGTTGATGTTTGTAATGATTTCGAATCCCTTTATCTAAATAAATTTAAATGCCTTCTTTATTTAAAAAGGAAATTATGAATGACCACCAATAAGCATTATCCTGAAACATTAATTGTAAGTACATGAATTAAGTGTTGTTTAAATTCCAAGATGTAATGAGTAAATTTTACACAAAACTATGTGTAAGTAAATAAATTTAAGTGCCAAATGTAACTGCTATTCTTAAGATAGTTTGTTAATTTTCCACTATTGTGAAATTAATTTCTGCTTTTATAGTGATTTGTTTTTAAAATAATGGTTGAACAACCCATAAAGGGATATATTATTAAATTTTGTGCATTGAAGTAGTTTTTTATCAACTCATAAAAATCTATTAAAAATAATAAAAATCTATTAAATATTTTTTATTCATAATTTGTTTATGATTTGTTGTCGTGGTATATGTTGTGCATTACAATGGCTTTAGGCTGATTGTTGAAAGATGTATATTCATTGAAATCTCGGGATTTTCTCCTATTACACATTGTTTCCGAAAAGCACGGGTAGCGAAAATTTTGTTTTTAATGTCCAAGAATAACTTGTTTCAGTGCCTACTTACTTATGCCTCAGTTGAAATTTTACATTGCAAAAACTCTTTCATTGTTGAAAGTCTATATGACAGTCCTGCTGAAATAGGTTTTGTTAAAGAAGATCTAAAACTTCCTCTGCAGAAGATCATATGAATCTTTCATTATAAATTAAGAAGTTAAATTCATGTCTACAAATAAAGTACTTTTATTGTATACATAAATTAGGCCCTGGAAGTAATATTATTTAATAAAAAGTTTCTTAATTGGATCAAGAAATATTTATTATATAGTTAAACTATATAAAAATAAAACAAGGAATATTAAACTATTTATTTTTCATTACATTTTAACACATGTGTGCCTAACTAAGATAGTTTATTTAAATTTAATTTAATTTAGCTCTTCAGATATACATTACATATAGATTATAAATAATAGGAAAATATAATTCGTGTCTAAGTATTGAATTTAGCTTTTATACTTACTTTTTGGAAAGGACTGAAGATAATCTAGATACTTATCTATAACTTAGAATAATCAGTATTCTTGACTTTTGTCCAGTAATTCCATATATGATAGTGACTTGTATTGACATTTCTTGTAAATAAAATTCTCAATCTAACTGGCTGAATAACAACTATGGACATACTGAATGAAACCTCAACTCAATTTCGTTACGAAAGAGTAGTCAAATTATATGAAAGCATCGAAACTGTTAACCAGTAATGGTAAAAATATAAGTTATTTATATAAATTATTAATGTTAGCAATGATTGTGTTTTTGTCATAATCAATAAACTTTTTAAAAGCGAGTGTTTGTTTTAAGTGCGATTTTACTGGAACGATGTTGATTTGAAATATCAGGGATGTGATTACGCCAAAAAGCATGTTCAAATTTTCTGTTTCACAATTAGTGTTAGAATTTATTTAGAACACTATTGTTTTTAGAAACTTTTTATTGATTTTGTTAGTCAGTTTGCTTTAGGTTTATTAAGGCTTAATTGCGTTCGGATTATCATTTTTTATAACCACGTTGACATTACCCGTTTGTTACTGAAATTAACAGAATATAAAAAATAATGTGCTTCCAGAGAATTAACTTATGTTTGTTTATTTATCTTTTATGATACACATAAATAATATTTATTTGATTGCTCGGTAAAAGTAACAAATTACCCCTTGATATTTGGGATATTTTTTTGACGTCAAGATAATCTTTAGGATATGAGTAACAAAAATGGCTGCTGCCACTATATAAAAGCTAAATTAAAATAAAATACTATGGTTACCAGAAATTAAATTATATCGCCAATATTTATTGCCAAATGTTTTGTGAATCCAACAATTATTTGCTGCATTTAACTATGAAGATTGCCGTAGGATTTGTTATGGCTTTTTGGCTAATCTTCGCATACAACGGATAATGAAGAGAGCTCATTTTAGCTCAATCTCAATTTAGATTCAATATCACTGTAAGTATCCACGAGAATTGAACTTACCAACTATTAAAGAGCAAGGCTAATCATTTATGTGACAGCTTAGTTTAATTAAGAAGTATATGGGTGCAGTGGATGATGTTTATGTATTTTTGGACATACTCGAAAGAAGTTACTCATTTGTGAGTGAACATGCTTTTATTTGTTTTGTTTGTTATACGTTTTCGGCTAAATATTTTTGCCGACTGGAAAAGCCGCTAAACACAACCTCGTAATTCTGAACTCCCATCAACTATGAGGTTCACTTCTAACCAGGAACATTCCTCCCTTTGTCTGAATAGATATTTATATGGAATGATAATGAAACTACGAGTTATTTTATGTGGTGTAGCCACCAGAAGTGTTCAAGACATATGTTTCATTGATACAGTCATAGAAATCAAAACTTTTTGGTGACGGGGATGACAACCATGCCCATATGAGCTACCCATACTTCTTAAAGAATTTGAACCTAAATTCAGTGGACAAATAACCGACCTATACAAAACAATATCTGTATTGATGGATACTAGAACAAAAGCATATAAAGCATATACTATTGAGCAGTAAATATTTAGAACTTTTAAATATATGTTACCTATTTTTTATTTGTTTAAAATAATTCAATAATATTTGCCAAGATATCTCAAGAAAGATAAGAAAATTTAATATTTTAAGCGAAAACAAAACTCACCCAATTAAGTTTTCCTCTTAATCAGTTTCGAAGAAGTACTTGTGAAAAACTATGTGATATTTATTATTTTTAAATAAAAATATACGTACTGAATTTAATGTCATGTGTTGATTATGAGAGAATAATTTGTTTTAGATGATATAAAAGTGCTTAAACCACTACATTCCTATTACACTAAGCATTTGGTGTTTCTGAAGATTATAAAATGTAGTCTGTAAAGATTTTTGCTACGCTAAGGCGAAAGTTGTCGAGAGTGTAGAGACTCGTTTCAGAAGTCGAGAGTGTAGAGACTCGTTTTAACCCTTCTTTGCATGATTTTTTCTTTATTGGTGAAATAAATCAAGTTGATATAATTCATGTTCAAAATTAAAGGAAAAATTGTTAAAAAAAATCTTAGTATATATTTATAGAATAAATTTAGCAAAAATCAATATGCTAAAATTTCCATCATCATCCAAAGTTAGATCATTAGCTTAGTACTAAATAGAAATAAAAGAGGAAAATCACAGAAACACGTGTTACAAACTTTTCTTCCACTCATTTTCAATTTTTTAGCAATAGAAACTCTAATATAATAAAACAAAATTATAAAAGAAATCATACGTTTATTGCAACTACAACAAACAGCGGAATGAGACAACTTTAAGCTCATTTCACTGATAATGACACTTGTTTATTTTTGACAGCTATGTTTCTTTTTATGCAATGGACATTAAAAAGGTATCCAAACACGATCAACTTAAAGTGAACTTGTTCTTTTATATAATTTTTGGGCATTATAGATTATGATGGAAATTTCCACCATTATGCAAAGAAGGGTTAATATATATTAATAAATTGGAATGCGATTCATGTGTGTTTTTGGGATATATTCGTCTGTTTCGTCTTAAATATTTTATTTTGAAGCCAGTCATTATAACATTAAATATTTTAGTGAATTAATATTTTTTAGTCATTTGTGGATTTTCTATAAAATTCAAAAGATACAGATAACATTTTTACGTTCAAATAAAAAGAATGTATTTATTGCAATTTTATCAAACACATTTTTTATAGTCAAATTCAGGATTTTTTTTTAAATTCGAAGAAAGAGCATTGAAAACATTATGCATTTCTCATGACTATTTTTAAAATACATTTCTCGAAAAACATCCAACAAATTCTTTGATAACCAAATGCCGAATGCTTATATTTCTTACCTGAAATAATGTATCATAAATTAGTATTATGATCTTTTCCTAGTAAGGGATTTAAAACCTTTATTATTGAATGAATTTTAAGGGTGTAGAGGTATTTTTTCAGTTGAAAATAAGTACAATTAAGACATAAAAGTAAAAAAACTATATAATTTATAATTAGTTATTTGAATATAATTGTAATTTAGTAAAGGAGTTTTAAGTTAAGTTAGTAATCAAGTATTATTAGCTCTGGCCATCATTTCAGCATTTTGGAGCTGCATTCCCAGGTCTGATCTTGATGTAATGTTTATAATGATATCGAATCAGCTTTAATCCGGTTGAATCAACCCTTTTGCGAAATGATAAAGTAAGTTACATACTAATGTGCAATTCTAAGATACAGTAGTAAGTACACGCGACATATAGTATTTAAATTTAATGAAACAATATGGAGAATGTTTACTAAAAATATTTAAATATAATTTTATGAATGTAAAATAATGACTTTTTAAAAACAATTTGTGATTGCACATATTTTCACATTATTTATTCCTTGCTTACGCCTATGAAATGTATTAATTTTAAAGCATATATTTATATATATATATATATATATATATATATATATATATATCAACTGCCATTTATGAGAAACAGATCCATGTTTCAAAACTTATCTTATAAATCTAAATGTTTTATTGTTCAACAGTAGTTTTATTATTCTTCAAATGTTTTATTTTTCACTGTAGCAAAGAGTTGAACGTAAGAAAAAATTCAGCTATAGCTTGATACATACACTCTTTATATTGTTCAATTACCATAAAAAAAATCTGTAAATGTATCGCTTTAATTTAAGGTTCATTGACTTTTGAAATTATTTCAACTCAGGTGAATAGAAATGATTGCAAGCAATGCCAAATATCTAAATCACGATAATAAAAAAAAACTCACAAGGTTTTCTTCAAAGTTTAATTTTCACTTACATAAGCGCTTACAAAAATTTTGGGCAAAGTAGTTACGTTAATTACCATACTGATAAAGCCAGCAAATATTTAATAATCGTTGTAAAACTAAAAACTTGCGAATTTTATTTTTTATAGTTATTATTTATGTCTTATTGCTGCCTGGAAAATATTCTAATTGTCATAGTCTTTAAAACAATTTTCTGAAATACTCATGTGTATTTTCATGATATTAGTAATAAGTTAAATCCAATGATACTACAAACTCTCTATAAATTATATTAGCAATAAAATCCATTTTCAAATTTAATGTGACACAATATACAAAGTTCTTATTTAACATTGTTTTTAAGTATTAGAGCGAATGCTTTCGTGAAAGTAAGTAATTTATATTTTGTTTTTCACAATATTGCCTTCATCCTAGTAAAATTAATGAGCATTTTAAGCTCCTTACACTGATACTTCCATGATAGAGTTGATTAAATATGAAGTAATCCATGACAATAATCACTCAATTATCCCTTTATTGAGCCCTTAATCTAAGGATTATTTTGTCCCCAAACTGGATCGCATCCATCTGTTAATCAAAGAGTATTATGTATATCAAAACAGGGTTTAGTTTACAATGAAATAGAGCTTCTGTCTACTTAATGAAGTCTAAGACTTAAAAGATTATATCAGGAAACATCTGCGTTATTAACTATTATATGCAATTATTCCATTAAAATAACGACTGAATATTGTTTGTATAACGATGATTGAATCAGAAAAATTATCTAATCTAAAGAAAAAATATTTTTACTAAGCTAAAATTGATTTTTTACACAAAAGTCTTAATTAATATTAGTGTTTCAGAAATATTATTGCTTATTATATAAACATTGATTATGGTAACTGAGTTAAAAAATGTTTAAAGTTATTTTAAAGCGATAGTAACACTTAAGAAATTTTATGCATCACTAGAACTTGAACGCAAATATGCACCTTTTTTACCTTATTTCAGCAAACGCTAATTGTAATTCACCAATTGGAAATTATTAACATATTTTAAGTTTATATATTTTGTTTTTAAGTTTTCCTAAGAAAAATATTTTTTTTCTCAGAATAAGCAGAATTATAGATAAAATAAATACAGATATATATATATATGAAACAAATATAAAATTTAAAGATAAAGTTAAAATGTCATATTTGATAACTGTTATTTTGTAACATGTCTAGATTTATTGATATAGATATTTTATTTTATAGATAATTCTTTCTTCTAAATCAGCTAGATTTTAATAAAATTGGGATGATCCAATACTGTTTCAAATAAAGATTTCAAGAGGTATGATTTTTAGGATTAAATTCTATAAGTTTAAAATTTTGAACTGAACTTATACGTTCTAGTAGTTCGACTTTCAAAATCAAAAAATAGCATTGAAAAAAAAGAAATAATATTTAAATATAATATGTATATATTATAGAACTTTCCTATATTTTTATTTTGTATATTTTTACAATGAATTATTTGTGTCTTTTGCAGTTAAATCTAGATGCATAAAAATTCCTGCTTTAACTTACTTCTAATGAAACACATCAATACTAATTCTGAAGTTTAAAATGTAATCGCTAGGAAAATTCCTCTTCAAATAATGGTTTTTGTTACATATCGATTTTTGAAAAATGTTTTGGCTTTTATAAAATATATTTTTTATTTTACATACTTGGGGCCAGCCGAAAATTCACTAAAATACAAAAGAGAAAATAATAATTATTTCAATAACCCTTATCATAAAATGAGTTTTTTGAGAATACATTGAATTTGTTTTGCATTTACTTATCTACAATTGAAAATTATTACCAGATGATATTTAAAATTTTTCTATTGATTATTTTATATATTTTTTATAACTTTATATTATATTCTATAATTTTTTCAATTGAGTCTTTTGATTATTTAGATATAGAATTTTTCTTTGGGATTATTTTAGTGTTTGCAAATCTAAACAGCGAAATAATTGAAAAGAATCATTCAAAAATATAAATTTTGTATTCTCATGTTTTACATTTTTCATACCAGATTAAAACACGGTTTACATATCACATTTTGATACCAATATTGATATTAGTTACTATAAAAACATTAATATAAAATAAAACATTTGCCGTACATAAAACTGTTTTTATAAAAATTCAATTTACTAAAGCAGGATATTCCTTTTTTAAAATAAATCTATCTCTTTTCGGTACTTAATATAATAATTTTTAAGGCAGCGTGGTATTTACGGTCTTTTTTGAAAACCTGAATTAAATAACCAATAGAAGATTTATTTTATTAAAAAATTAAAATTGTAAAACTATAAATTTAAGGTTATCCCTTTTAAGTATTAAAAGTATTGTACGCCTATATCAAGACATATATCTTTAAACTAAATTTTATCAATAAAATTTAGTTTAAAGATATGTCCTGATTATTTTAAAGTTGTGTTAGATCAGAAATAGTGAATATTTCAATTTTTTATAGCAAACTATATATTATGCTATTAGATATTTCATGAATAAATTTTTCTTCATAAGTTGAAATTATGAATAAATATCTTAAATTGTTTACCCATTTTTTTCATTTTAATTTCTTATAAATATATGTTAAATATCATTTTGGGGTATTTTAATTTTTACAAAGAATGATAATTTTACAAAAATTTTCTTAACTTTGCAATAAGTATTTTGGTAATTTTACAAAAATACTTCATTAAAAAAAACTGATTTTTCAAGTTTATCTAACTGTTACATTTCAATAGAAGACTTTTTTCCCTACCTGAAAATTCTGTTCTTTTTATAATTTATTTTACAGCAAAAAAATGTGAGCAAAAATAGGGAAAATGAAAAAATATGTTATAATATATCAAAATAATCCAAAGGTTTTAATTTACAACAAAATACTTATTGCTAAGTTAAATAGAAGAAAAAAATATTTTTACTTGTAATTAAGTCATAGACTGATTTCAATTTTTAATTTCAAAAAGTTCACTGTACAAATACATAATAAATAATTAAGACTGAGCAATTGACACATATTTCCGGCATCAGCATTATCTTATTTCTAAAATCTTTTAAACTGGATAATACCCCATATATTATTTAATTAAACATTTCTGGATAATTTTTAAGTCTTTTATGAATCAACTACGAAAATTTAATAATTTTCTTTGAAAAGAAAAGTGACGTGTTTGCCATACCTGGAATATTCGATCAAGTATAAATTAATTTTCGAATACATTTTCTACTATACAAATTCCACCGATATAATAACTAAGATTATGATTACATATAGAGATTCTATAATTGAAACATATACTTCCTGCACATTTTTTAATGAAAATAATTTTTTTTCAAGAAACCTATAGCATACATCAGAAATAATTAATTATTTTGTATTCAACATCGTTCTTTATTTCGTTTAGTATTCAAAATAACTAGATTTAGAACAAAGTATAAAAACCTACTAGAATACAATATACAGAACACACCGAAATATAGAACTTAATGATAGTAATTGAAAAGTATAAATATATGTCTTAAAACACATTTTAAAATGTTAAGAAAAGTTTCAAACATTTTTTCCGCACGCTAAAATATATATTTTTTTAAAGTTGTATCAAAATTTTCAAACTGTTATGTACTTTCATAATATTCCACATTAAACTTCAATTTTGATTCAATCATTTTTTTTTATAACATAAATCCAAACTGACTTAATTATACTAAAATTTGATACAAATATTGATATATTTGCTATTCAAAAGAAGGGAAATAATACATGAGAACAATTCAAAATAAGCTACATATATGACTTTATTTAATTATATTTTAATAATTAATTTATTTATTAAGAACAAATACTTTTTAGTTGATTATAAGAATAATTAACTAAAATGCATTTGCTCTCAAGATTATTAAATTATGCAAATTAAGCTGGCATGTAGATGACTCTCTTAGATAAAGTGTTGTCTACTTTTTATGTTGCCATTTTTGTTAAAGTGTTTAGGAAAGAAGTTTATCTTTTCAGTTTTATTGAAGACTGGCTTAAGTTCTTTCGCAGATTAAGAAGAATAATGTACAACTAAATTGAATGCTGAATTCAAGCTAGATTCATGTTCGATGAACAGACATGGCTTAAGCACTCAATATCCTTATTCCTCTCACGCCGATTGTCACACATATTTGCCAGAAGGAAACACTATCAGTTCCCTCCCGA
>JAPDSC010082322.1:0-15087 GCA_026290005.1 Latrodectus geometricus | reverse complement strand
AAATCATAATTAGTAACACAATAGAATATATTATTTTCTCTAAATTTCTAATTATGCAATTAAATCATATACATTATTGATTTCTGCGATCATGTCCATGGGGTTAAAAATAGTGGAAAACCAGACCCCAACACATATAATTGTAATCCGAAAGTGTTTACTCTTAGTTTTAGTAAATATTACTACAGAAATTATAAAACAATTAAGAAAAAAATATTTTTCTTTAATTTTTCTTTAACTTTTAAAAAATAATAACAATTCGCTGTTGTATTTATTCAATATTAAATAAGACACATGATAGTTTAATAGAAAATTAGAAAATAATAAGTAGAAAGTTCTAACGTACTGTTATTGTCATGCATTTCAATTTTCAACTGTACATAAGATATAGTAACCTACATTAGATATACATTGACCTCGGCTTCTCTTTTCGATTTTATACATAACATTTTGATAATTATTGAGACATTAATGTTCCAAAATACAAAATTATAAACAAAATTTTAGCAGCTACCACTACAACGTTATATGCAGACATTTAATGATGTATGATAAATATCCAATTTTTCTTATTCTTATAGTGAAAAAAAAAGTTTCTTATAGTGCATCTTATATTGCAGTTAATTAAAAATTAAGCAAATTTATTAAAAAAGCAGTTATGTTCAAGAAAATTATAGTAGTGTTTTATAAATATTTTAATTAATTAGTTTTATATGCATTTAACCCTTTATAGTAAACTCTTTGTCAATTAATTCAACAATTCTTGGTTTTTATATAACTTTGGGCTAAGATGTTTTGCATTGATTTGAAATCCATTTTTAACTTTAACTAGTGGTCAAATTAATCCGTGTCTGTAAAAATGAACATTTATTGACAAAAACATAAAACGTAGAAACAATTCAAAGAGTAACTAAATATAAATATATTAAAATGAATTAAAATTTAAATAATTGGTTGCCAAATATTTTTGAATAAATTTTTAAAAATAAAAAAATATGGTGCGTTTCTTAAAGTTTCCAGTTACATAAAGCATCTACATATACAGCAATACCATCACATATGGGTATCTGCATTATTTCATATGAAAGATTAGGAATTACGTTGTTCTTTGCTGCATGTCTGGTTGTGCTTATCCTGTGACAATAAAAATTTGAATAAAATATGAATAAGCTAATACAAATTCAAGAAACTTTTAATATATTATTTCTATGTAAATTATGTTTAAGACATATATTTTTTAAAAAGAATTAGAAACATATGAAATTTTGTGTAAGCGTTTATAATATATGCAAGCTATGAAAGGACTGACAGTATATACATTCTTAAATATTTCAATAAAAGTGTAAAAGAAATTGAAGAACTTATTGATGAAAAACTAAAATATAATAAAAACGTTACAGATTTTCGTGAAATGAAGAAATAAGAAATTTGCATTTCAACATACAAATTCAAAACACTTTAAGATTAATTAATCAAAATTGGAATTTCAGTTTTGCAATAATTTTTAATAATAATTTATTATGTCATTTATTAATAAGAAAACCATAAATGAGTAAAAAAAATATTGCATGTATTTCAAATTGTAAAATAATGTATGATATTTGGTAAAATAAATTAAAATAATGAAATTAAAAAATGCAAATTCAATCAACATTTTGTCTCATAATTTAAATACTTTATTAAAAATTCTAAAATGTGAAAATGCTTCAACAAAAAAGTTAGATTAACTTTAAAATTTTGTTGAAAAATTAGATTGCATTAAACAAGAAAATACTATATTTACAATAAACGTATATCAAATTTGATACAGCAACTCAAACTAAATTCAAAAATAAATTGAATAAACGGAAGTGTTTTAATAAAGATTATATACGAGGAAAATAAATAATGATATATTTGAAACTAAAAAATTTAAAGTGTATACTGATTAATGTGTGAAATATAATGTATTATACAAAGCAATATTTTTGAAATTTCAGAGATGTGTATTCAAAAACTTTGTTTTTAAAAGTATTTTATATTTCACAGCTTGTATTCCAGTTTAGAATATATGTTATCATTTCATAATACGATATATTATTATGATATGACATGATTATAACTCCTAAATAATAAGTTTTCTGAAATATTAAAAGTTGAAGAGAATAAACAATAAATTTAAAAATAATGCTAATCAGATTAATCCTTTATAAAGAAGTAATAACATACATATGTATCAAAGCATGGTAAGTAATTAAAAATTTTACATGATAAAAAGAGTATGTGTTCATGATAACTATTTTTAAAAGAACAACAGTGATAAAAAACATAAAATTTTAGAATCTATGGATTGTTTCAAGAAAAATATTACTAAATTATGTTGTATGTAAACTAAAATTTCAAAATGCATAGTATATTATCAATTTCTAGTATAATAACAAATGTGTGACTCATTAGTTTAAAGATGAGAGAAGTAAATTTTTAATTGACTGAGTTGTTTAGTGTTCGTCTGAACTTCAATTCAAATGAATATTTTTGGATCCACGTTAAAAGAAGATTTTAAACCCGAATGCATTCCCTAAAGCAGAATGCACTCACATTTTTAATTTGCTATTATAATGTATAATTAGCAAAAAGAAAAATTTTTATTTAAATAACAAACCTTTTTACATATTTTTCGTATATTTTTACTGTCACAAAATATTCAGCGAATAATTATCGATTTTGGAAACAAAATTTTAAAAATAAATTATCATCCTAAAATAAAATAAAATTATAAATCATGAGGAAATATTATACATATAGAAATAATTTTTAAGAAAATTTTGGATGCTTGTTAGTTTCTTAAGGTATATCCCAAATATGACATTGTTTAATTCAGAATATAATCGTGGGAATATGATTTAGTTTTAAATACTTTATACTTCAAATAAATGAAAAAAATCTCGTAATTACATTTAAAAAATACAAATTAACTAGTACAATGATTTTTCATATTAACTTATAAGTTTTGTGAACATTAAATTAATTTGACAATAAGACATATTATTTTAAGTCAAATACAACCTGATAATAACAGAAAATATCATTTTCTAATTGATATATTATACAGTTATAAATATTCAGCATCTAAAATTGATACTTTTATTAAATATCATATAAAATCATATTTTTACTGTGGTGATTTAGACAATTTAGGAAAATACTTTTTTAAAAAATAAATTTTAACTTTAAACTCAATTGTGACAAAAAATAATTTATTATATAAGTAATTGATATAATATGCCAAAAAATTTAATGTGGTTTTACTTTTTAAATTTTTTCAAAATGAAAATTTTATAAAGTAACGGAAAATATTTCAAGTTAAACTTCTTCAATAATAATATTATATACTTAAATGCGATGCATTTTATTAATATTTGCCAATATCAGATAAGAATTTCTCCCCAGAATCGTTAATGAATATAAGTTATCCAGAGTAAAATCTGAATAAGATTTTTCTTTAAAATATAATTTTAAAAGTGAAAAAAAAAACATTTTTAATTTCAAAATTAAATAAGGGATTTAATGAGCTTCAATGAAGTTGGAAAATAAGCATTTGCTTAACAACTTGAAATTAATTAAAAAAAAATATGAATAAATATACAGAAATGCTTTTGAATGTTTGACGAAGAGAGAAATTCTTTGAAATTATGTGCATTATGTAATTTGACTTTTTATTTTCAGAATAATTTTACGAGGAGTAAAGAGTATTTACGGAAATTTTGAGAATATTTGAAATCACTTTATCACTTTTCATTTTACATAAGTTTTGCTATTTTTCAACGACCTAAGCAGACTTTAATAAATGATTAATGGAATATCCATGTATGTGCCATAAATTCATTTCCACGCAAATAGCTTGGTAATGAATGTAATAATATATTTCTAATTATCTGATGAAAAATATTAATTGAAAAGTGTTTTATTTAAATATAATACTTTATTTAAAATATCTGTATGAAATTTCGTACTTAATTTAGTATCTTATTTTTAACTTGTATTTGTGATTATGTTCTTAATTTATATAAAGAAAGCAACTAAGTGTAATACTATAATATATAGTATATTAAAGTAATTTGATCTAAAAAACCAGAATTATTTATTTTAAACTAATTTAATAAAATTTATTTTAAATATGGTTTCTTTTTTTGAGAATAACTCTTGAACAACAACATTTTCCATATCGTTTTATAGTTATAATGTTATATGTTTTATAGCGTTGAATGTGACCGATCTTTATTTCCAGGTTTTTTTGTAGATTCTTAGTTGACATGTTGCTTCAATTAAATTTGTTGCATATTTTTTTCGTTGCATTTTTGGAACATGGGAGCTGATTTAAATGTAGTTATAAATTTTAACACTATTCTGATCTTCTTAAATTTCTACAATTAAAGTGGCATTTTATCCTCTAAACAATAAAAAATTAAAGTTCAGAGAGCTAATTGTTGAGTTGTTTGTTTGACTAATTGTGAAGTGTACATCAATAGACATTAAATTTGGTTTTCATAAGGAAAAGTAGAGTTTCTATGTGTAGTGAAATGATAGATAATTATTATATTCCTTACTATATGAAATATTTAAATGTTGATAATTGATTTCAACATGATTTAAGTTAATATCTTGTATTTGATTGGATCGAAACATTTTATGTAATTCACCTAAATTAATGAGAATTTGGCGCTATGTTTTCTTTACTGTATGCATTATATATGGAGTTGGTTAAAAGAAATTTTAAATGTATTTTAATATTTCGTAATTTGAATTATCCATGAAGAACTATTCACTATTCCGATTGCTAAAATGTTGTAAGTCTCTTTAAGAACAGATTAAATGACAGATTTGACTTTTATAGGATTTTTTTTAAGATTTAAATTTATAATGAAATAGTTGATGGCATTTGGTTACATAAACTGAAAAATGTTGTAATTGGAGCTGAAAATCACTGTAATAATATTATCATAAATTTGAAGGAATTTCACTTTTTATGTACGAAGTTGGAACTTCTATTAAAAGTTTAACATTTTGTCTTATCCTGAACAGATTCTAGTACAGGTTTATAAAAATGAGCTAGTAGTTCTGATGTTGAAACATAAGCACTGGTATTTGAAGTTGTACCCTTAGTTGATAGCGTTCTTCTAATACCTGCATTCATTTCTTATTTTCACATTGTTTAATAACAAAATACTTATGTGTTTGTGTAATAAAGGAAACACATTTCAGCTTATATAACGAATCTAATTGATAAGAAAAAAAAAATTTAAAAACAAGAAAATAAACTTTAAAGAAATAGAAAATTTTAATTATCTAAAAAATACTTATAACAATAAACTTTATTTTAAATTAAATTAAAACATTTTTATTAATTACTCGATATCACGCAATTATATTTCAAACTTTCCTTCCTACTTCGGATTATTTCTTCTATTAAAATATGGGCATGGCTGTTGAGCATGTGTGGGCAGAAAAAGTGTATTCAATAAGTTAAATAACATCTTAGATAAGAACTTAATTGGTATTAATTTTTAAAATTGATTGAATGATAGAATAGGATTGCTTCTCATTCTGAAAGTACTTATATGATACTTCCAGAATATAAAGAATTTTTTTCTTTTAACTTTCATATATTTGAATACAACTTTTAATATTTTTATGACGATAGCTTTTGAATGTATTTGAAAATTAAAAGATGGTTATGAAGAAAAAACATCTGAAGAGAATAATGGACAGAAAATTGTTTTTTGTATTGATTTTAATTTAAAACTGTTGTGCATGCGATATGCAATATTATAATTTAAATTTATAAGTACACATTTCATATCAAAATTTAAGAAAATAAATTACTTTCATTTTTTTATTAAAACACCGCATACTCGTGATTAAATCTTTGAGTAGAGAAGTGTAAATACATACAAGCTAATATTTTTAAGAAATGAAATCCACTTAAACTTATTATAAATACGAGAATGATACAAAGAAATAAATTCATAATTAATTTGAATTACATTTTCTATTTTCCATAAGCAGAAAAATATATGCTAAAAAAAATAGAAAAAGTAAAAATTATATTCCCAATCAAATTACCTAACACTTAATATTGCCAATAAACATATATTGAAATAAATTAATGTTAATGTATAAATTATGTTTGTAATAGAGCAAATTAGATGTTTTTAACAAAATAATGTCTCATTTATTCTAGAATTCAAAAAATATTTTCAGATTACGAAGTAAAACGAATTAATCTTCATTCCATCTATTCGGACTCCATGATTTAGTTTTCTTTTATTCATTTATATGCAAATTAGTTTTTCTTATTTACCAAAAAATGTCTTGATAATTTATCTGTCCATAGAAGTAAAACTAGCTTGCAAAAAGAATTTCTTTTCAGTTTATCTTGAAATGAAACATTCTAGAATATGATGAACTCAAAATATGTGATATCTATAATTAGATCTGAAGAACTAACAAAATTTAACGGCACTGAAATTGCAAAGCCCAATAAAGACATATCAAATATAGAATGCATTAAATATATTTAATATTGTTTTTCTTAGAGATAAATTCATTTTTATTTTCGTTTTAATTTTCAGCAATATTTAAACCAATAGTTTATTAATATTGGGTTGTTTTATTTATATCTAATATTTAATCTTTGAAAACACCCTCTTGCCTTTAAATTTATAATAATGCACTGCTGATAAAGAAAATAAAAAAATGAAACTTTTGCCGCTAAATATACTATTTTAGAAAGTTGTTCTCTCTACCAATTTCGATTATTTGCTTTTTAGTAAACTCATGTATCATTTTTTCGAAAGCTTCACAACTAAATAAACTACAGTTTAACTTAATACTTATTTAATCCTAATCAATTAATCAATAAAATTTTATCAAAGATTGTTTACTCATAGTTATTATACTGTTTATGATAAACCAAAATATATTTTTTCCTTATGCTGAAGTTTGGTTACCTTGAATTCATCACATAATATGATAGAAAAGTCCTTCAAAAGATACGGTTTTAGTTTAAAAATATTAAATTGTTAATTTTATGCATAAATGAAAATACATTTTTAGATTCAGATCTTATTTTATATGAAGAATTGACAATAAGAATTTTATTTTGCTATGTAATGTAACATTAATCTTCCTATGATCAGTTTTTTGGCTATTAGGAATTAAGCACACAGATAATAACACATAAAAAAATCGATAAATATAACTTCAAATTTTACTATTAATGCAATTAAAATACCGTAAGTGTATAGTTAAAATAATTTAAATGTATCGTGCAATGATAATCATATATTAGTGTAGAATATTTCAAGAAATAAATTTCTAACAATGTTTTTTCCGATCCATTACTTATATTTTATAAATTTTGAGATGGAAATAATGGTTTATTTTTTAATGAAATCGATAATTTGATAACAAAACAATTTATTGCAAATTTTAACCACATAGAATATTATACTTAATATTTTATCTTAAATTGAATAATAAGAGATATATCCAGTTTTTTTAATGTGTATACATATTATTTTAAGTTAAATATAGAATATACATAGGAGAAATTTTCCAAGTATACTTTTGGATTCCTAAAAGTTTTCGTCTTTAATTTTTTAATTCAAAAACTTGGATCATGCATCATTTTATGTTTCCCAAAAATATATGTCATTAAATTATTTCAATTGATGCCAATAATCTAAATAATACATTTAAAATTGATTTAGAAGGAAACATTTTGTATAATCAAAATTTGAAACAATTTTATTCAAAAATTTATGTTAAGCAAACAACTTTAAAATCAAAAGTTAAGTGAGTTTACAAATAAATTTTATTACAAAGACTGAATAATTTGAATTATATTTACCTTACTTTTGCAAAATTATCAAATTTCCTAAAAAGTACAAATAGGGAGTTTTTGTACTTACATCACAATCAAACCCATTACTTTGGAGTATTGTTCCTTTTTTATGGTACAGTACAAAATAATAACAAATCTTTAGTTATTTTACTTTAGGATTATTTTTAGATAAGTTAAACATGACCCTATAAACAACATGTATAAGAACCTTGAAAAAATGTTTTCAGTCAATTGCACATAATTATTTCTCTAAAATATGAAATAAATTGAATTGTAAACAATTATGTCTGTAACAAGATACTTTTATTTAAATTTTTTTAATTATTTTTTTCTCGGAGCCAGTAAGAATTTTTCTTTAATTCTCTTATACTTATACACTTAGTGGATGGAAAGTAAGTCAAAAGCTGATATGAGTCTGAAAGCTGAATTTAAATGTCTGAAAGGCTTGTATATAAAGTAAATACTTTCACTTATATGCACAGATTGTAAAAGAGAAATTTAAGTAATCCCAATGATCTCTTGGAAAAAACACGATAAAAATATTAGAGGAAAATCCAACTTGATAATCATCAAATGTTTGAAATTATCAATTTTTTTTAATACAGTTCACTAAAGGATAGTCCTTTTCAAGTATTCAATGACAAAATTTAAGATAATGCAATTCAGGAACTAAGTTTATATGAAATAATTGTATCATTACTTTCGCAAACAAAACAAAAGTCGCTCAAAATTCATTTTAAGGGGGAAAAAATTGGGAAATTATATGCGTAGAGGGATTACAATCATGGATTTGAATCAGAATTTCCATACAAGTTATTATATAGTCTAATTTCAATAACAATTCCCAGGTTTGAAGAGGAAAAGTGTTTCTCAAAATAGTATACGATAGCTGAGATTAAAATAAGATTCATAAAATTACAACAAAGTTTGTGACAAAATAATGATCTTCCAAGCTATTACGTAAATAATGATAAGTTACCTGGGATTGGTCACACCACGATCTAGTGTTAGGTTGCTATTTTCAGAGCAGAGGTGCCTAATTTTTTTCATGTACCCCTGTTGAAAGGTGAAAATGGTTATGTTACAGAGTGCATGAATAATATTTCATAGTACAGAACAGGGATTTATTTTAATTATTTTCTATACTGTATTTTTTTATTTTAACTCTTCAAAAAAAATTTTACTTAGCTTGATTGATAAGGTATGCTAAGACAAATTATAGTACAGAAATATTCAAATCTATGCATTAAGCTGCGACAGTTCATGTTGAAAGCGGCTTAAGGAATGTGCTTTACGGCTGCCTAGCTTTTAGGCTGTTCATTTCGTGGTCTCGAAAATGCAGACATTTTTCAAAAAACTACTAAAGTTTACAAATTATCTATTGCATATGATTCTGGATAGCAGTTTGATACCTTGTGAACGCAATCAACTATAAAAGCATACGTATCTTTGACACCAGGGAATAAGAAATGCAAAATGTAATTGATATGAAATTGAATGCAAATAGAAGGTCAAATTTATAGTAGCAAAGCAAAACATACAGTTGCAATAAACTTATTGAAGGGGAAAGTAATATTTAATTTATCAAATAGTTTAAAAAGCATATTTGATACATTTTACGATAAAACTAATAAAAGCCCTACATTTCAGAGCAACAGTTTTGCAAAACATTAAAAATTTTCTCTCAATAATGAGAGAAAATGTGATGCTGAAGAGAGGTTCTTATGTATGAAGTTTAAATTGAGGTATAATAAACTTGTGACATAATTACATTAGTGAATAATCTAAGTAAAATATCCACAGACACTAGAAGCAAAATGTATTAAAAATTACTTTAATATCTTGTGCAAATTATATTGCCATACAGAAAGGAATCATGGAAGATGTTAATTCGTTTGCCCAAATTAAAAAAAAAAAAGAAAAAAAAGAAAACAATATAAATTTATCGACTTCTTGAAAAACAATGGCATCATTTATTGTACTTTGTACGTTATCCGTTAATTATCAAATTTTGATTCTTTAAAAAGTAATTTGGAAAGATTCTAGACCATCAGAACTTATATACTGTTAACTTCTTGTTCCATTAGAATTTTTTACTGAATTTTCAAATCATATAAGCACAAGACTAACTAGAAGATTGCTCAGCAGCAGGAAAATTGCTCTAGTAACCACAAGTCACATTTACAAAATAAATATAGATGTTGGTACACATGCACTTATGCTCTATAAAATGACTTGACGAAAGAACAAGGTAGGTTTATCCAGCTTAAAAATTTCTCTCATATGCTAAATTGTCCATTTTTTTATAATATTTTGTATCGTTTTATAATATTTGTACTTCAATTAATATTTTAATAGGTTTTAATATTTGTAGTACATATATATATATTATTCTCTATTTATAGTATTCTCTAAATATTTCTTTTTAAACTAAATGTTAAAAAATGTGGTACGTTGAGTTTATATTGAATCCAGTAAAAGTTTAATAAATAAACATAAGCAAACACGTGCCTGCCTTGCTATTTATTTCAGCGAAATACTTCAATGGAAGTAATACTTGTATAAGAGTAGGTTTCACGTTTTAAAGTTTTTATTTTTATTTTCAAATTGTAACAAAGTAATTACTCTTGACGTAATGTTATCGGTTTACTTTCTTTACCTCAAACTTTAGAAATACGTGACCTTTTCGGAATTCTGAAATTACTCCTTCGTCAAACAAGCTTATTTTTCGGATGATAGATTTAACCAAAGGAACAATTACAAAATTGCTCTCTTAAGTATATGCTTCAACTGCACTAGAGAATTGTTTAACAAATGTATTACTTTTCTTCATTTATAAAAATTAGCTAAAACATTCTTATTCCATTATAAATTAATCTAGATTTTTGATCAAAAATGTAAAATATTCTTTTGCAATGACTTAAATTGTAAGACAGCTAGCTCATAGGATAAATTATGTTATTAATTAATAAATATTTTTAATTTAAATTATATCATATAACTTACTAAACAGCAAAGAATAAAGGAAATCAATCTAATATGAGTAACGCAAAATATATTTTCCATCAAAAACATGAATCACTTACAATATAATGGTTTGTTTATTATAGCTTGGAATTTTATTATTTTGTGCTTTTTTTTTATTTTAATTTTTAAAACACAAATGTGAATAACAAACATTAATAACAATTATTTAATTTCAACGATTGAATTATTTTATTTCATTTAGGATTTTAACGGGAATATTTTAAATCAAAAGTGAAGAACTTTATTTCAGTTGAAAGTAGACATTTAAACAATAATCGTTTATGATTAATATTATTTTTAAGGTCAAATACTTTTATTAATAAATGGGTGTTACAAGAAAATTGCTAAATTAGGAAAATTAATTAACGTATATTATTATTACAGTTAAGGCTTAAAATAGCTGCGAAATATGTGCTCAACAAAATCAACAATCCTTATGGAACTACTTTGATATACCCCCCCCAAATCGGAAATTTGGCGACTTTTTTTCCCTCACCAACCATAATACCTGTTTTATGCGCCTTTTTTTACTCGCCAAGATGGATTCTAGCTAAATACAAATAATTAATACATAAAAAAAAACTTTAAAAAAAAACTCAGAAAATGGTACAAAATACAAGAAAATACTAAATTTGGCAACATCAAAAACCTAAAAGCTGAAAAAACCTAAATTGGTAACACCAAAATAAAAAACAGCAACCCTAAAAAGTCCGTAGTTAGTGCCAGATTAGGCGAGTAATTTTTTGTGGGGTATATCAAAGTTGTTCCATCCTTCATATACATATTCTGGATTTAAATAATTTAGTATTTCAATAAATACATTTATCTATATTTCTTATTCTTGAATAAGATTTTTGCAAACATATGTTAATGACAAGTTGAAATTTTGTAACTGTGGGTATATTTTAAACTATTAAAATTTACATTATCCTTCTCATAATACATCTAGCTACCGTACTCTCTCCCACCATGGAGTATATTAATAAATAGTTTCATCCAACGTTTTAAATATAGGTAAAAGCAAACCTTGGCTATTTATGAGTATAGTTATTTAAAAAGTATATAAAACCAGATATAAAATTATTGGTTATCTGGTTAAAAGTGGAGATTGATACTGACTTTTTCTCAATTATCCTTTTTAAACACGTTGAAGGAATACGCCTCACTTTGTGTTTTAATAAGATTCTGAACAACTACCATAACCCACTCTCAACTTGCTTGTAAAAACAAAGAAACTTTTGAATTAAATCATCATGTTGTGCATACAAAAATTCAGTGATAATGAAGGCAGAGTAATTGGCTGAAACGATAAAATAAGTGATTGGAACAAAACTTATAATTTTTTTCTAATATACGAAAGATAAATTGTGATATATTATACATAATAATGTATTTCTTCATTTCTCATTACAATATTTATTGTTTTTTTAAAAATACACTCAATCATTTATAGTTAATTACAAACCTTAAATTCATCTATCCGTGTTACAATCTATAAAATTATTCCCTTTCATGGAAATTTGGAAAAAAAATTTAAATCATTTAATACTTTCAAAATTATATTATATATATTAGAATATTTTGATTTATAAGAATATTTATCATAACAGGAATATATATTTTTGGGTTATATATACAAATGAAAGAAACAAAATGCTTTGTATGTATTTTAATTATTTTTTCACCAAAACTTGAATTAATTATAAAAAATATTTTTAGAACATATTTCACAAACAAAACTGTGAATTTCTCTAATTTTAGTGTACTGTACAGCTGTATTCTACATCCATACTTAGTACTCTCTCAAAACAATGTCACTTATTGAAAAATGATGAGGATTTTTTAATGTCATATTACGTTATAATATGTTTCAGTAATATTTTTATATTAATGAATATACAAATTTTTCAATTTAATGCATTAATTTAGGCCAAACCTATCAATTCTCCTAATTAATTTAGTTTGTGTGCTCATAGCAAATTTTAAAATAGAAGAATGATTCCTTAAATGCATCATTAAAAAAGAACAGGAGCATCATAGCGACATTTATTTGGCATTTATCATATTATATAAAGATCAAATAATTCTTGTAAAGTATGGGTGATATCAGAATCAGTGGTTAGTTTAATTTACCATTGATAACAGATCAAGGAAGCAATACAATGTGATGGTTAAAATAGATCTCTTGAATACTAAGAGTCGTGTTTGATCACGCTTTATCCAGTTGGAATATGACTAATGACAAGCCTTGAAGATATGAGAGGAATCCAGTCTAAAAGTATTCAGGATAGCAGTGTATACATAACAGGTACACTAACATATTGGCAGCACTCACCATCTTAAGGAACAGGCATGCCTCACCTTTTTGAGAAAGCAATTCACCCTGAAGTGAAGAAGGGATCCAACGGATCGGACAAAGATGCTAGAGCCCAGCGAACGAGGAACCCTTCAAACTAGGCCAGCTTGGGACATCTAGCTACATCGATAGTGTCAATAACAAACATAACACAGACCGCAGAAGCCTGGACGTTTGTGATAACTACAGACCGGCATCTCATGAAGTATAGTACATTGTATGTGCCGGAAACAGTATTCTCCAAAGACTCCCTAAAACACTATCTTCTTCTGGAAGCTTGCACTCACAAGGTGTTAGCCGGTCACAATCATGGTTTCTCAGACGGCTAACGCATTATACTAGTGTCTAATATACCATCGAGTGCATTTACAAGAACTTTGATTGAAGAGGAGATGAGCATAGCTGCTCATTGGTACCTACATGCCCCGCGAGTACGTGCAATCCTTGTCAGTGGGAACTTTGCATCTACATGGCTGGTAACGACAAACCGCGCTTTTACCATGCCCAAGTTACTGTGACAAGCTGGTGAAACGACTTCTTTGGTTCACCAGGAAGACGGTAGGTCCAGTAAAACCATGTTACTAACAATCATCAACGAGCGGACTTCCACTCCTCTTATAACAGCAGTAGAGTAGCCAGTCAGCGGGGTGCTGCAGGTTTTCTAGGTTTCCCTCTAGCTGCACATGAATACGTCCCACTTTCCCTCAAAGTTCTCCCTAAAGGGCGCAATACCCCAGCTCGCATATGTAATGATTACACTCTGTGCGAGGGTTTCACCACGCGGTCAGGCATTGTGCTGTGACTATCTTTTAAATAAATGGGGAGTTAGTCATACGCATTTCAAGCTTCACACTCGCTTCGCGAGTAGGTTTCATTTCAGCTTTTCAACACAGATTCAATTTTGCTATGACCCTTGATATAGTTGAACAATTCTTCATAACCGTTCTCAAAATACCCATCTTATAACCTGTAGTGGTGCAACGAAATTGCTGCTATCGTTTACTAATGCATCCAAAGACAATACATCCACATTACATTTATTTGATTTCGTCCAATACGATCAGCAATTTCTTTGAAGGATAGCACCTATTGACTACCATTGTTTCATGGTTTAAATTTGAAACTTGCTCGAGATTCTAAGGGAAGTTCTTAAAAGTTTATGCAACAACAATTTTTTTTATTTCAAATCAGTAATCTCTTCTTCCTTTATATACAGCTTGAAGGTAATATTGTAGTTACAATGACCAGATAAGTACATATTAGCTGTAAATGATTAGCATATTTCTCACTACAAATGAATGAACTAAATTTCACAAAGCAAAATGCAAGATCATAACATTTCTCAAAGTGAGTCCAATTAATTAATTACTTAAGACTGAAATAATGTATTCGACATGTAATACATGCCAAAACGTAAATAAAAGTCAAAATTTTACCAAGTCATTTTCAAAAATCAGAGTAAAAATAACTTTTTTAACTTCAAAAGTCATGCCAGTATGGACTAATTTGATTAAAACCATCAAATTATTCTAAATCAACCCCTTTTACAGCAAACATTTCAATCCAAATTAATATTCTTCAGCATATATTTAAATATTTTTTTCGTGTGTACGATGTGTGACTTTTTCTTTATCGTGGCTATCTCCATTTTTATAAATTTGGTGAAATACCTGTCATTAAGGAATCTTTAAGCAGCTAAATTGGAAAAAAAAATGCGATACGCACTAAGGACTTATCAAGAAAATTGTTGCATCTTCTTCCTTCCACTTAAACTAACTAACATTCATTTCCTATAGATGGCGCTGTGTTAGGTCATGTG
>JAPDSC010082309.1:119601-137146 GCA_026290005.1 Latrodectus geometricus | reverse complement strand
AAATGATTTTCCTGATAACTAAAATTAGTCAATCTAGTTGAATTATTTATGATGGACCTTTTATAGTGATTAAACTTTGGAACATAATTAAGAGCAGAAGTGCTCAGCAATTATGTAGATAGGTATGTCTGATAGTGATTGTGCCTATGATAAAAGATGTGGTCCATTAACTTTAATAGCTTTTTAAGTTACAGAAATCTGTTGTTCTCTTGAGAATAGGGTACATCAGCTTTGATAATAACTCCAGATTTTTATATTAAGAAACAAATAAGAATAAGTTTTAATATATAAAAAAAAAAAAAAAAAAAAAAAAAAAAAATATATATATATATATATATATACTTATTTATTTTACAGATTAGTAAGAAATAACTAAGGTGGGTATTCCTAAAACTGAAGAAATTTCTTTATTTGTGTAAATGAGATTATGTTTAAATACTTTGTTGATCTGAGAAATATTTTAAATTTAATACCTTTATTTATCAAATTTTGAAATTTATTTTAAAAATTGTTAAATTTTTATATTGCTTTTTTTTTAACACAATGTGCAAAATTTCGCTCATATTTTACTTTTTAATGCATAAAGTTTTAAACACAATTCAAATATTTCAATTATGATGCTAAATTTTTGCATGTAAATATATTTTTGAAATATTTAAAATTAAAATCAAGTAATTAAATATTATTGCAATCAGTTTCCATAGCGTGTAATTATATTGTTTTTATTGTCACATCTGTGATAAAATGTGAAAAAAACTAATATTGATTTTATGTTTGGCAGTTTGCTTATGTATAAGGAACTGCACCGAGAAATTAATGTTTTGTTGTCCTCTATAAATTAAATTTATAATCAAAAAAATAAAAGTTTGTTTAAATTATTTTTGCCAAAATCATTTTTTTATATTGTTTATTAAATATTTTATAATTTAATTATCATGTATTCTAATTATATTAAAATTCCCATTTAAGTCATATTGATAATTAAAGGATTAGAAACACTTTCATAGATAAATTGACTGATATTTCTTAATTGAATTAAAGAGACAGTATGGACTGGAATGAAGTGAAAATTAAAACATAGTTTATTGTACTAAAATATTTAATAACTTCAAATTTTTCTTTTAAATATAACATTTGAAATGAATTCATTTTTTTACAAATTTCATCAGAAATAATATGGAAAAATAGTTTGATTAATAAAACAGTTTGTTGAATTTTTATACTTATTTCAATATAGTTTATACTTTTATGTTAAGGAAATATATTGAAGGAAATATAAAAAAGTACATATTAAAAATATTAATTTATGTATCAAATTGCATTTTAATTGCTTTTTTGATAATTGTATGTGAATTATTGCATTATATGAAAAATATTTTATATTTCAAATTATACAATAATAAGTATAAGCAATTACAAAAGTAAATAGTTTCTTATCTTCTGCTGATAGTTCGAACTTATATTTTTACATTATAAGATCTTGGGCACGAAATATTTTGAAAAAATAAGTTTTTAAGTTATTTAATTTTATTACATACTATAAATTGAAATTTAAGTTTTAAAAATTATGATTATTTCAATTGATCAGAGAGATTTATTTACAACTGAGGAAACGTTTTGTTTGATAGGTTAAAAATAATCTTTTCTGACTCATTGTTTAGTTTTGGTGGTCTACGAATAAAATTTATAGAATGAAGTAGTGTTTTCAAAATATTTATGTTCATACGGATTAAATTAATATAGATGTATTTTTATATTTTATTATTTATCATGCCTTTCCTACTTTCTTCCCTTTTATAAGAAATACATGTAAATTATGGAATTAAAAAACTAATAAAATGTAAGTTAAATTAATTTACATATGAGTCATATTAAAAATGAATTATATGATAAACTATAAGTACTATATAAAAATTTACATGATAAATCATTATTTGCTTACATGATAATTTACTCTTTTTTAAAAAGTTTTCTTTCTTACTTCAAATAAACATTCTGAATAAAATAATTTCTCAAATAATTGTTGTTGAAGACTATTTTCTCGAAAAATAAACTCACAGTTTTATATTGAAAATATTTATTTTTCACAATGACTGACTAAAACATTTTCAAATTTTTTTTTAGATAAGATATTCATATTTTTATAAAAAAATTTAAAGACGTATTTACTATATAGTATTGTGTATACAACTAAATCTTTCATCTTTATTTGTGGATATATCCTAAGGAATCTATCAAAAACATCCACTTGAATCATATTCATTCAAAATGTCAAAAGTTTTCTGCTTGGGGCAAATCAATCTTTTTCCCAAATACTCAACACATGCATTTTTCTAGTTGCAAACGCACTAAGCTCTCAAAAATATATGCTTAGCACGTACTTTTTTTATATTTCTATTATTTCAAAGCACTGGTATACTTTGTTGCAATAGGTTCAAATTATTTCATTTCAATTTTCATTTAGAACTAGTTATTTTGCTGGAAACAATACAATCTGCTGTTTATACAAATTTTATGTTTCACACTAGTTAAATCCTTTTTAGTTTTTCAATATTATTTAATTATACACTTTATTGTTTTCTCATTCAATTAAATTTAGTGCAAGAAAAATATGAATATCTTATTTTTGAGAGCTAAATCATTAAATAAAGTTGTTCCACATTTACAAACTACAGTTAGTAGAAAAAATTATATAAATCTTTTAAAAAATATATGGCTTTTTACAAGTGAACGTTTCCTTTTAAAATTTATTTATATAATACATAAAGCCAAAATATTATTATTATTAGTTGTTTCTTTATATCCAACATATCATACAACAATAACAGCAATAAACTATTAGCTTTTATGAGCTAGATTAATTATGCAGTATGGCAGATATGCAGTATGGCATATATGCAGTACTGAAGTAGTTTGGATAGCCTTATCTTGTATTAGTTCATTAGAATATATAATTCTCTTAAATTTTCTAGAAATAACAAAACTATTAATCTCTTGATACCGATATTACAAAGAATTCATTTTCTGTAACTAAATCTTAAAAACTTTATGTTATGAAATGGCTGGATCTATTTAGATAATAAGGATATATCCTAAGCATTATTTAAACATTTAAAAGTATCTGAAGTTAATTAGTTTCCAAATTTAAAATTATAAAAATAAATTGAATGCTTTAAAATATATGATTTATTTAAATATTTATTGCATTTTGTTCAATTTTAATAGCATTATTCAACTGCTAGAAATTAATTAATGATTTTGAAAGATTAGTGTAATTATATAATACTATTAACCTACAAATGCAATTAGTGCATATTGTTGAATGATACTGGGAAAATATTTTATAAAATAATAAAAACTAGATCTAAGTTATATTAATTTTGAAAATAAAAATAAATCTTTTTTTGATTGAAATTATTTCTCAAGGAGTTTTACTTACACTCTACTTTCTGTACTTATTAAAAATATAAATTTTGTCTACATTTGAAACATTTTCTCACATAAACTTCGATACTTCAAAAGAGTGGTATATTCAGAGAAGAAATTTTGTTAACGAAAAGAATTTTTCCGGTAAAAGTTTCTTTATCTAGTAAATAGATAACTTGATCTCTCAAGAAATGAATAAAAGATCTTCTTTGATGTATGATGAAAATAGGGATCAGAAGAAGGATATATACTTGTCGAACTTTGATAAAGTCGTTGGAAGATTTTCGGCTTTCTTTCAAATCTCTTTCTCTACTACATTTGTATATTTTATCAAATTATAATATCATTTTTAATTTATATATATAACAAGCAATAATTTTTTTAAAGCGAATAAATGTTATTTACACTCTTTTTTGTTGTATTATTTATTGTTAAAAATTGCAATTATTTTAATTGCAATATCTATGTTTAATTAAATTTTATGTTTCTTGTTTCATATTTTCTTTTTTAAAATAGTAGTTAGAAAGAAAAATATACAATGTTTGAAATTAGCTCTTAAAATATATGCAAACTAAATACTTAAATGCAACTTGCAAACGTAAATTTATAATTTTATTATAGAATTAAAAATTCTATAAATATAAGTAAAATAAATTCAATGAAGCACAAAAACAAAAAACTTTTAATGATTAAAGGAAAATAGAGTAATTTTCATACAATACTTATTATTATTTAGTTTATTTCCCTGAAAAAGTTAAAAAAAGTTTTTTTGCCCAGTATTATTATTATTTAAATTCTTATTGAGGAAAATCTGAATAATTTTTTGTAAAAATTTCGTTTGAAAAATTAAATTAATTTGTGAAACTCTCTTTGAAAACTTTACATTTTATTTTTATCAAAAATTTCGTTTTAAATACATTAACTTTAATTTTAAAACATATTGCCTCTAAAAGCAATTTAAGCTAACAGTAAGCAAACCTTTATTTTTATAAACGATATTAAAATGAATGAATTTTGTTAGATTTGCTGGTTTTAATAATTTATATTGTTTAATTATATGAAAGTGAATAATTACTTAATTCCAGTGTTAATAAAATTCGATTTAAATATTACATTATTGAAAATTTTGTTCAGATGAAATCTTACATATGTTAACAAAGAATCAATTTTAAAAACAAACCAAATTATTAATGATTCAATAACAGTTTTATGGTGTTTCTTTTTGAACAGAAAGAAACTTGACATGAAACAAGTTTTTAATCTACTACTTTCATTAGATTCTTTGCTTTGTAGGGAATCTGGCTACTACTTGCAACTTTCTTCTAGACAGATAACATTTTTCGATGACTTCGGTTTGTTTACTTTGGCTTGTTCTTTTCAATTCTCTTTGCACACAAGAATAATTTATATGTTTTTCACTGGAATTATATGTTTCAAATGAAATATATCTACCATAACTTATTTATTATGATAAAAATAAAACATTTTTTATAATATAGCAATAAAATGTATCATAAAAAATTATTAATATGAAGAATAATATAGACTTATTGATGAAACAGATTGCAAAACAAGTATATAAAATGCATGTATTGTCTTCTACGATAAATTATCATAAATAATTTTGGCGTAATTTATGAATCACGTAAGAGAAACTAGGAAATAAACTAAAAATTCTTTCTTACTAACACTAATGCTGAAAGCAGACTTACAATCTCCATACCTTGCTGTTCAGCAGTGAACGGTAATCAATCCTAGAAAATCAATCACATGGATGATATTTCGGAATCAAATATTTTTATAAACGATAGTTATTAAAAACCAATATTAAGTGTTCCTTCTGTGGGAGATCAGAAAAAAAATATATTAAAGAATTGGAATTGATTATTATTAGGATTGAACTGTAATTGAACTATTACTAAGAGATTATATACATTTGGCCACTATTCATATATAAATAGGCTAATATATAAATATTCAAAATTTCAGAGCTACGGTTTTATTATTCAGGAAACTGAAAATTTGAAAAAAAAAGATAATTGAAATATTTTCCAGGAGAAAGAACACAGAATAAGTGCAATTATGTAACAGTGAAAAATTAAATAATGTTTTCTCTGTCATTCCTTTCTGAGCGCAGTTCTTGTTAGAACTTCATAAGAAATTATTTGCAAAACAAAAGAATGCTACTATTTTACAATATTATTCATTTAGAGGTCCCGAGATACAGCGTTCCATATTAGTTAGAGCGTAACAGATCAGAAAATGCATCAATTTGTTTAAAACGCTTATAGATAACTTTTGATGAAATCGTCTAAATAAAATTGTTCGCAACGGGCGAAGAGAAAGTATTGAAACATTGTATATAAGCAAACTCAACGGGATATACGAAATTTAATTCGACTTACACAATTTCACATTTTCAAGCGAATCTTCACTGTGTCCGTTTCTATTCCATAGAAGAATACTTTGCCCTTAATTCAATATTTTTCACGTCTAGCCTGTAGGAAATCATATTAGATAAAAAAAAATTATGAAATAAATCATTTTAGATAAAATGTGATTAATGTTACTACAGATAATTCTTGATTTATTGTCATCCTTAAAACGTGTGAAATATCTTAAAGTAAAAAGTGTACCTTATGGCACATGGGACATTTTTGTAAAATACATGAACTAAGGACCAAATATTATAATTTTTTTTACATATACTCATAAACACTTGATCAGAAAATGAATGTATTTAGTAAGAGAATTAGTTCTAAAGTGCATATTAAAATAATCCTAAGAAATGTTTTAAGCCATAAATAAAATTTATAGTTTAAATGTTCCTTATAATGAAATTATGAAAAATTTCATATAAAATACATTATTAATCACTAAAATTGTTACCTATATAATGTGACGCGGGAAATTCAAATGGTTACATTTTCAATTTATTCATATAAAGAAAATTTTAACTATTTCAAAATTTACTTAAGTGAAGAGTTTGTATAGTTTAAGAGTTGAAGAACCATCAGTTGCTTATGCACATATTGAATGAAGGTGATTTCTTCATGAATAATTATCAGATGCCATATGTTTTATGTATTCATTAATACAGCTTCTAACTTTGATGGTGACAGTATTATAATTTAACAGAATTGCATTTTACCATATCACTATATTCATCTATGCTGGTTTTGTAAATTATGGGCAAATAAACGTTATACTTGATCTCTAACGGCAATTTCTCACTAATAGCTGAGAAATGAGAAATGTTATCCACATGGATTTAATAGATCTTGTAGCCACATCATAAATCCTAAGACAAGAAATGAGCTCATTTAAAGTGTGCCCAAGAAATTAGAAGATATTTCCCAAAATCCCTGTCTGTTCATGAACCATGGCTATGGCTAACATGTAACACTACATGATAAACTGGAGTACCTTTAATGTGATGATTAAAGATGAATTTAATCCAAGAATGTAGTCGCATTTTATTTTAAGTTGAACCTTGGCTCTTTTTGCATGAGGTTCGTCTCAAATATGTTAACCTGTTCAGCAGTATAGTCAAGTACAGATATACCAAGCATGCAATCGATATCATCATTCTTCCTTTTCATTTATAGTAATAATAAAATCATTTAGTGTCATAAGATATACATGCCAGATATTTCTGACTACACTGATAATACTTTTAACAGTTGCCATTACATTTATGATGCGCAAAATCTTACGGCTCTATACTTCCAAAATAAAATAATAGACACGATCGCATATTGTCAGCCATGTACCGACTTTCATTGGAATAAAAATATTGAGTGGCTGTCCTATCTATCACGTTCTCCAGATTTTCCAGCAAGAGAAATGATCTGTCTATTGTTGTAGATCAACTAGTTCACCACCAAATGCTGATTCCTGCAGCATAAGAATTGTGATACAGTATTAAATTTACATTGGCAGCTGTACTCGTATTAGCCATTATTGTTGCATTATTTCTTGAATTTTTTTTTGGAATAAATATGACTTAAAGTATGCAATTATTTCTCTTTCAACATAAAATAAATTCTAAAAACAATTTGCTGCGTTATAAATTTTGTAATATATCGAGAAAAGGTTTTGCTATATTAATATAATTAATTCTAAATTAATAATATTCTATGACTTGTAATAACTATAAATATTTAACGTGATTAACAATCAAAAAGTCTAAAATTTCTCTAGAATTTTGAATCATGATTACGATTTTCCAGCAAGTAAATTAAATAGATGTGTTCTCATATTTTCCAAACTTTAACTTTAGTAATTACGAAATATTTAAAACAGAAATGCGTTCGAGGGAGCTATACACTTGGGAAATATATCATATGTTTAAAATTTGGAACTCCAAACAATAGAAAATTAAGACCACATATGACTTCAATTTAAATCAAAAGTAAACAAGAATATATTAACAATAAGCGAAGTCACAAATTTCTAAATGAAAGATAAAATACCAGTTTCAATAAATATACGAAACATTACTTCCGATTTATATAATTGAAATTTCTATTTAAATATTAAATATTTAACATTAATGTGCATTTGAAATTTGCAAAAGTTTGTTTTACATTTAGAAAAATATTTTTGTAAATTAAACATATCCAAGAGGATACTCTCAAATAACTTTGAAATAAACCTTTTGTTTGCAGCTAATTTTGAAATAGTTTAGATGCGTAAATTCTACATAATTTTTCAAAAATGTACAATAGTATTTCGTATATTATTATTTAATAAAGAAATTTATTTTTTAATGCATTTATAATATTTGGATAAAATAAATTTATTCATCAGTTCTTTTGTTTGTTGAATTGTTATTCCCTTTTATTTTAAATAAGAATCAAATAAGACATACATGATCAACGCGTTTATGGTAAATCTCAAATATGAAAAACTTGCATTTTTTGTATTTATTGATGTGTAAAACTGAAATAGCTAAAAATGAAAAGTTAGCAATTGATTCAAATTTTGAGTGTGTAGGTTCAAAATAATCTAAATTTACAGAAATTTTTGTTTTATTATGGGATGTTTTATAAATTATATTCTTGTATTCAGTAAGTTTACGTTATTTACATTATACATATATTTCATAAAACAATATACGTACTAAAAATTCAACCATTTACTTTAATCTAATCCATGTCTTTGAAAAAAACTTTTTAGTATTTATTTAAAATAACAGAAGTGAATAATAAACTTTAGACTTAGAAATATTTTCAAAAATTTTAAAAGTGATATTTTATAAAATTTATGAATAAATCAAAATTTAATACCCTGTAAAAATGAGAACAATAATTCCTTGAAATTGAATTGTATATTTTTAGAAATTTGAAGTCTTTTTTTTTGTTAAATAGTGTTATTAATAATCAAACTTTAGTATTGTACTGTATTTTTCATGTTTTAGAGTTTAAAAATAATTTAAATTGATTTATATTATTTTTTAGTACAGATTGTATTTTGAATAACATATTATAATAAATATGTTTATTTTGAATTATTTCATTGAGTAAAATTATTTTTATGCATTAATTAATATTTTAAAGTACATGTTTGTTAATAACAGCTCATTTTAATTATTGAAAATTAAAAGTGATATGCAAACTATTTATTTGTCATATACTTTTTCCAGTTAATGTATTATGTTAGCTTAATATATATTAACACATAATTTCATAAGTAACAAGTAATAAAAGAAAAAAAACAGTTAGATATCAATTTAAAATATTTCAAATGTATTTCAGCGAGATTATTTTCAATCACATAAACTAATTTTAAGGTGAGATAATGAGATTATACTTGATTCAAACTAAAATGTTTCGTAAAAGTAAACGAATAAAACTAATTGGTATGGCAGTTTTTAGAAGATTATGATGATCATTTCCTACTAAATCACTGTAGAAGAAAAAATTCTGTCCAAAATATTCCAGTATTTCTCTTATCCCGAGCTCTTACTGATGTTGCGCTACAGTAAACATGGAAATTTTAGGAAGAGAGTTACAGCTGTAAACATACCCAGGAGGAGAGCACTCATGCATGTTAAAGAAGAGTGCCTCTTTGGGAAAAGTTTATTTCTCTCGCTAGAATACTCTGATCTCTTCGGAAGATGAAAAGGTTTTCGTAGATATATTATGGAAATATATTTCTGGACGGAGATATATGATGTGTCAGACAAGGAATTTTTAAATTTTACTCTAGAAGTACTTTTAAGTTAGAGTAAGGTCTGAAATATTTTTGTTTTATATATTTTTAGTTTTATATATTTTTAGAAGAGATTGATTTACATACCTGTGAAATTAATATTTCATTTGCATTAAATATGTTTCTGATATTATAATATTGTCAACTATCTCCAAAAGAATTCTAGAAAAATGTTTGTTTTAGCTTATATTATTTTTAATTACTCAAAAAGACGAAATTAATTATTATAATTAGTTTTAAAAATAAGTTGAATATGAATTCAATTATTGGTTTGAAATTGCAATTTTATGATATAAAAAAGCTAAATCACAGAATTATTGAATCATAAATTTTATTACAAAATATTTTTAAAAAATGAAGCGTTATTTACTAATAACTATCATTACATATATTTTAATAACATTTATCATTATATTAATTTGTAAAGTTGTAAGAAAAATTATCGGAATGATAAAAACAATTTAAATGCGAATAAATTTCAGCTACGAGATTAAAATTGTAGTATGGAATTGTAATATGGAAATCATTAATGAGAAAATATTATCCTATACAATTTATTAAAACAAAATTGTATTAAAAATATTAATTTTCTATATGCTTTAAAGAATAACCAGATGCATTTTCCTTAATTTTCATTTACTGTGGCTAAAAATTTAACTTAAGTTTTAAGTTACTAAAAAAGTCAGTGTATTTAAATAAAATAATTCAGTAATTCCTGTATTTTAATTAAAACACACATGCATGTAAAAATGAGAAGTGCTAATACTAAAATGAACAATTTTTAGAATCAGTTTAGGCTGAATGATATTTAAATTTGTGTTCTCGAACCGATCGACATATAAAATCAACGTTCTAAATTAATGAAGAAATCTAATATATGTTTTCAATATCCATGTTTCTGAATTAAATGAATCAAAAAAGTTTAGTCCTTAAAAACGTTAGTCACAATTAAAAATATAAAAAAATATATTTTGCATTACATCAGATACTATATAAATTTGAAACTAGATTTGCTTTAAAAATTTTGGAATTACCATACTATTTGTTTTGCAAATAATATGAAGAAAATGAAAACTTTTTTCTGTGCCACGTATATAAATATAGTTCCATAAAACCAATTTTAATCATCATTTATCATATTAATAATTTATCACAATAATCATAATAATCATTTCTATCAACAACATAAAAGGCAAATTTCTAAATGAAATAAGACTTCAGACAGTTAATGTTCTATTTATTACATGTATCATATAGTTGTAACTACCATGAATATTTTATTTTCAGTATTAGAATGTTTATCTGACCTCCTACATATATAAAATGTAATTTTTAGATTGTAAAAAAAAGGTATATAATTTTATTTTATAGTAATAAAGCTAAAAAAATTTTAACTGTTATTTATTTTAAAAAAAAAAAGTTTATGTGTTTTGGTTTGCCTATTACAGAATTCGATCAGTCATAATATTCATCTAGGAGCCAGGCTATGGGTCTTCACTGGTTTCAATCAATAAATTTGGAGAATTCAGATAGTTCTGCTATCTATGAGCCAAAAGTCGTACTTCCACCTTCGTATGAGGGTGGTCTATTCAAAAACGGAAGACGCTCTCTCTCTGAATTCATTCGCATAGTCTCTGACGGGCGGGCTTGGCGTTGCCAAGTGTCATTAGACAAAAACAACAACCTATTTAATAATAATTATTCGTCATACAACACTCATTTCAGTTTATTTCACAGTATTGTGATGAAAATATAGAATATGCGTAATTTAAACAATAGTAAAAATACTTCGGGATGTCTTAACATGATAAGATAAGGTATATATATGTATACAATATAATAAATAATCAAAAACTGTTTATATTTGGAGCACAAATATAAATACAAATATAAAACTATTATATAAAATTATTTAAGTATAGTAGAAATATAGTACACACAACCAGTTACAAACTGGAATTTATAAAAATGAATCTATTTAAATGAATATAAATGAAGTACCAACATGGCCAGCTTCATCAGGCTGTATTGATCACATTGAAACGAATGGCTGGATACTAATGTCTAAGACAAGTCATTACACCCCAAAGCCATACCGAAAAACTTTTTAATTTAAGAAATAACTCAAGAAACCTAGTTACACATATTTTAAATTAGAAATAAAGAAAATAAACAATAGAGACACATTTTATTTAGATATAGCCCCATATCCCTCACTTTGTATCATAATATAATTCAAAAATGTATTTTAATGTTTAATATAATTCTTTGAAAAATTAATATTATTAATTCTGTCAATTTTAGTATAATACACAACAGTTTTCAGGGTCCAAAATAAAAAACCAGATGTGCATATTACGGTTAGCTCATGAAGTTCTACAGAAGAAGACATTAAGATTGTCATAATATTAGTTCATAAGATATAATTTTATTCTTTTTCTGAAAACTAAATATTATTCAATCGAAAATATTAAACCCATTAGTGTTAGCTTTTAGTATTTATTTTTTTAGTATAAGGCAGTATTTGAATAACAATGCAGCTTTATAGCAAATTAATTTTCATGTAAAATAATATATATGTATTTCGTTTAATCACAATGTGAGTAAAATTAGTTTTCAAAAACTATTATAAAAATTGGAAAAGTATTTTGAGAGAAAAATATTTTGTATTTACTTTTGAATAGTCATAAAAATATGGCCTGTAGGCACTTATTAATTTCAAGCACTGATTTAAATCAGCTATTTAATTTAAAAATAATCCTTGAAAGACCTGAAAGTCTTCAGTTCAGAATATGAGTTAAATTCTTAGAACCTTTTAATCTTTGTTAATTTTCTTCCAAGTTGAAGGGAATATATTAGTAAATGAATCCATTTTATTTCATATTTAGTAACTTAATATACCATTTTTAATGTAAACTTTAGAACATACCAAAAAAGATTGAAACATGTATTTTTCTGAACAGTTTCTTTGTTTTAAAATAAAAAAGTATGAACAAGAGTACAAAAAGTACTACCTTCAAGTTATAAAATGAATGATAAAACGTATGCATCCCCTCCTCATGGCTCATAAAATTGCTGTGACTCCTATGGAAATATAATACAGGAAATGCTGTAAAAGGGATGCAATTTGTCAATAGCCACATTTTTATTGTACCTTTTATCAGCTATAAAATTCCAAAAATAGGACAATATATTTTCTTTTTTTATTAATATTTCCTATATTATTTTTGAAATTGAAAGAAACAAATCCTCTTGTTTAAATGTATAAAATTCAATAGCATTTTATTTTGTAATTTTTCATAGCTATTTTTCATATTATCTTCTACATAGCTTTATAAATTTTATGTGTACACAAATGTTCCCGCTCTCTTTCTGTATCTATAGATCTATTTATATATGTATGGATAAATTGTATATTAAATAGTACATCTAAATTCATTGTGACTTCATTCGATTACTTAATCATACATGCCTAACTATTGTTACATATTTTCGCTTTTACACATCATATTACATGCATTTTTGTAATAACAAATGCATAATTTTTAGTGATTATTTATTTTTTATAAAATGATTTACTTCAGGTCTTTGTATCTAACTGAATCATTCATGAAATTTTGTTTTTTTAATTGTCTTAAGAAACAGTTTTAAGAATAATGTTTTTAAAAACAGAAAATGAAAAAAGTTAAATTATTATAAACATTTAATTTAATAACTTGTTTGCTACAAAAGTTTGAGAAAAGTTCTTCCAAGAAAAAGCACTTTTTGTAAATAGATTGAGGATACATAATATTAAAAATACTATAAAATTATGATAAAGTATAAAATTTTTTCAATACAAATGAATTAACTTTCTTGAAATTGTATGTACATTAGTCAGGACACAATAAAATATCTGAGGAATTTCAAAATTTTATTCACATTTCTACCTATTATATTGTTTTAAATTTAATTTTATTCAAGTTGAATATTTAGTTGCGTTTTATGAATGTGAATAAATTAGTAGTTTTCAGGCGATTACAAACACTTGAAGAGTTATTTATTCTCAACAGATATATATTGAGAAATGAATCACTTAAATTAATCAAACAAATAATTCGAATCGTATCAATTTTTATGAAATAGAAATGAAAAAAATTATGATCTATCAAATCCTTAATTTTAAAAAAGGAGGGCTTCACTTACATATAAAATAATTCGGATTAATGATACGGAGATTTCTGATTCAAAATATCAAATGAATCCAAAATTGTTTGGCAATGAAATTAATTTCAATTATATTCGAATCATTTTAACAGAAGTTACATTAAATTTTAATGATAAGAATCTTCCTAATTAATAAATATTTGTTAAACAAGTTACTTACAAATTATAACCCCTTCTTATATAAAATTAAAGTTGATATTTTCATCACGAGAGTGGTTTAACAATCAATCGTATTATAACTTTTTAACTTTTAACAATTTTATCATTGCAAGATTTAATTTAACAAAACGTAAATAAATAAGCATATCGATTTTTCTAAATAGCTATACAGCATGGCTTCAAAGCATGATAAAAAGTAAGCGATCATTCTGATAAATATAACATGAGTGTATATGAATTCATATTTTTTCAATAACTATAAAAAGGAAATTTAATATACAAGATCCTTGAAATAGTAACATTTCCCTATTACAATATTCTAAAACTCTAACTCATTATAAAACTCGGTCATAACGTACTGGAGTGTGTCTTAACCAAATGCTTTAATCTCACTTCTAACTTCTGATTTCAGGTCTTTCAGTGAAATATGTTGATTTCAATTGATTGTGTTCTCGATGTAACCCCTTATGAAGAAGTCACATGGATTTAGAATTGGTCTCTATTAGGCCACTCTATCCCGTGAATTTCTCAGCTGTTAATATCATGTTAATTTCTCAGCATCCACTCCAATCAAGAGATTATCAAACTTCTTTCTAAGTTGTATGAAGATTTCAGTGTTATGGACTAGCTCCATATTGAATGGAAACAAAACTTACGTTTTATGTTAAGATGGTGTGTTTCATAACTAAAGTCAAGTTCTAACAACTCTAGGCACTTCAATCCTGTGACCATTCATTTAGTGAATATCAAGCAAATTACTACATGATTGCCACTTTACTAAGGGTTCTTTTCTTTGAGATAACGAAACGTCATGATCATCTAACGACGACATTAATTAGGTTATCCTCATAACATTGCTTTCGGTATATAATCGTTACTCTAAATCAATAATGCTATATTACTCAATTGCAAGCATATTATGAATAAGTGTTGTTATATAAAGCTCAGGTTTTATGTTATTTATATTAATATCATTAGTTAAAAAAATTTTTTTAAAAAAAATCTATGACGTTTGATCAAATAATATTACTCTTTAATTCTTAGCATTTCATTTATATACAATTATCATTTACTAAAATATCAAAATAGATCAACGAAAAATAATTTATATTTGACCAGATTTCCATTCATTTTAATAAATAAACGTTTTTAATTGTTATTTAAAAGCTTATACGTGTATATAAATGTCAAAAAAACGAATATAAAACACAACAAAAATGAAGATGTCATGCATCCACTTAACAACTGCTAATAGCCGATCTCGTCCCTCATTATGATTCACCGATGTTAACATTATTATTGAAAAATGTCGTCAATATTACAAAACAGTATTTTTACATATTTTAAATTGAGTTATCCAAGGAAATTCCAAACTTCTCATGAGAAAAAATTTAAAGTAGATTGTTTTATAACAAACATATGAGATTCGCTACAGTAATTTAAATGTTTATTTTTAATATCTCTATTCAAGTTAAAAAGTAATGTATTTTTTGAAAATTATTAAATTTTTCAATGAATTACTTTTTTAGCTTACAAGATTACTTCTCTCTTGCAATTTTATATTCATTCGACTAAAAATGTTAAAGTATGAAAGCTGACAGAGATTTTAATGAAATATGACTCAGATTATATTTTTATTTCTTAAAAAATGACTTCTATATCCATTTAAAATAAATTGTTACATTTAAACGCTTTAAAAGAGTATTAGGAAAAGTAGAATAAGTTGCTAACTTAAAGAATAATATTTTGTTTTCTATCACATGTCAATATGTTCAAAAATTCACAAAAAGATTTCGGTATATCAGAACTCATTTGAAGTTATCATATGTGCTGTAAATATTTCTTTTAAAATTTAGGATTTTCTTTAGTATATATTTCCAATATATTCTTTCAGCAGGTGCGTGAGATGTTTAGCATATAATTTTTTTCATAACGTACATCGTAAATTAAATTATTATGTACATCGTAAATAAAATTTTTTAAAAACTTATTTGCATAGTTTAAATTATAAATGGTATTTTATTTATCACCATGGGTATTCCGTAGGAATTTATTTTATTTAACCACTTAAGTGCACAATTTTTGGAATGATTATTTTTAACCTTAGAAAATGCAGGAGTGTTTAATTGTACAAAACTAAATTTACAAAATGATATTATTCATTTAAACTCATTAAAGTCAAGATGAATTGGTCATTGAAACAAATTAGTTAGAAATAATTTGTGATCAGTTCATGTATAATCTTTTAATTTAATCTTTCAGATTAAAGCAAATTATTTTAGGAAATGAGTTACATAATGCTTCTTTAATTATGTAATTTATGGCTGGTTAGAAAATTGTACTAATTTGAATAAATGTCCTGCAATTTCTCTCTAATACATTAGTGATTTCAATGAATTAATCATTCATCATGCACTTATTTAATAAATTACTTTCTTACTTCGATATATTAATTGGTAGGGTAGGAAATATTTAAGGGAATTGATATTAATATTTAATATTATAAAATAACACAAATACTTAATTTTTCAAAAGTAAGATTCTTATTAGGAAAAATATTCTGCATAAAATTTATCATATTATACAACAAAAAATAAGATATTTTCTTTTTTTATACTTTTAACACCATTGGTATCAATAAGATGTTAAGAAGCTTGTTTAGTTTGTTCACCAATTTTTTCTGGAAAATCGAAGCATTTTTGTGATTTTGATTAATTTTCTACGGTGATAACACAAAAAATCTTTTTGTGAGTTTAGATTGATTAGGAGAGATTTAACAACAAAATATAACTAAAAATGACAGCTGGTGTCATTTCGACAACAAAGCAATTTATCATCTATATAGCTGTCAATCAACTGAAGTTAATTCACTTAGATGAAATTAGTAAGACAAAATTTTCTAAGTACATTCGCCCAGTTGTTTGACCTTGAAAACAGTGTTATTGGGTTGACAGGGTAAATGAATCTATTATGTTAATATTATTAAGTGTAACTGTTTCGTTGCATAGCATTTGCTTGTCTTCTCATAAGAAAAATTCTTTCGATTTTCCTTTAACTCTAATGTTCATTAAAAGTTCAAGTATCACTTTTTCTCTATGCAAAAGCATAATATCATAATATTTATAATAGTAAAATTAAAATATATATTTTGAAAATGTTTGAATCCAATAAACTTTCATAAAATATTTTACATAAAAACAAAATGTATGGGCAAATTTGGAATAAATTACAAATATTTTGAGCTCTTATTGATTATTTTAGAATATAGTTTTCATAAAAAATTTTTGGATGTATTTTATTAAATGTTTCATTTAATTTGTGATAAACATCACATCATGATCATGGTATTTACCTGAATAAACGAATTATAGATAAATTGATCTTAAATCAAGCATAACAAATACAATCTGATATACAGAAACAGTGTATTAATTTCATATTGATAACAATTCTGTGATGGAATTTATAAATGTATGAGGAAAGAAGCGATAAAGAGGCAGAACGTAGAGGCGTCGTGGATGAAAATAGTGTAGAGCTT
>JAPDSC010082309.1:95330-109601 GCA_026290005.1 Latrodectus geometricus | reverse complement strand
CCCAAATTGATTATTTTTTTATTAATTATAGCTACACACTAATGCAATTAAATTTTTGATATATGGTAAATCAGGCTATTAATTTTTATAAACCATATTTCATGCTTCAAAACCTTTAGATTACATGTATTACAGAAAATTTTACATTTTTCTTTCGTGTTGGACTATTTTGTTCTAGTTAGTTACAACAGTACTTATAAATACAAGAAACACATTTATTGAGGCAGATGCCTTCATATCCCAACAGAATTGTGTCTTTTCTTAATTTCTGTACTTTGTAATTGTAGCTCATTTCATTTTACGTTGGATTAAACTCAAATCAAATAAAGTATCTTCTCTAGACAATTGTTCCCTATCTCAAGTCTCTATTACATGTAACATTTCGAGAGTAAAATAATGACATGTCCCATTTCATAGGTCTTAATTCTATTAATTCTTCTTCTGGAAAACTGATAAATTTTAAATATAATCCCTTTTTAAAATTTTAGTTAAGTCTACAAGTGCAATATTTTAAAAGATTATTATTAATCTTGCATTAAATTAAAAACGTTATTTATTCAATCATTTTTTGTGTAATATAAAAATTGATTTATTATTAATATTTTTATATGAAATTATTTTATTAATCTGTCGGTAATTCTTAGATCATTCTAAATTACTATATTGAGGGTCTAATATAAGTTTCAAGAATATTCTCTGTATACTTAACTTCTAGGAAATTCTTCATATATAATAGATTGTAGGTATTTTCGTTTTACTAAAAATGGAGCCTGGAAAACTTCCTAATATTTTCAGTGTCGATATTTGTGCAGAATGTAAAAAATATATCCTTGGATGGAATGTGAAATCTCAGTTTTAAAAGTTTACAGTAATTCATACAATCATTAGAAGCTTATTGTATATATTTATTATTATTTTTTAAGTAACTTTTATTTATTATTGTATAAAATTATGTTAATTTGAATTCCAAATGAAGAGTTACTTTTAAATATAGTTGGTTCAGACTTATATGTGGGTGTTTTGGAACATTTTAATGGATTTTGAATAAATGTATTGAAGTATTAGTTTTTAGTTAGATCTACAATAAAACTTATTCAATCAGTAAGAAATGAAAAAAATAAAACAAATATTTTTATGAGATAAAAGATTTAATGATCCTAAAAGAACAATTATCTCTTTTGATTATAATTATTTTGATTGTTGAAGACATTATGGAATTTTATTTCACTACTGGCCATTAAAATTGCTACACCAAAGAGAAAAGCTGATAACAAAATGATATTTATTGGACAAATATAGTATACTAGAAATAACAAGTGATTAAATTTTAAAAAAAATTTGGCTGGATAGATCCTGAGAAATCAGTACCCAGAACAACCACCTCTAGCAGTAATAACAGCAGTTATACGCCTGGGCATTGAATCAAACAGAGATTGGATTGCATGTACAGGTACAGATGTCCTTTCAGCTTCAACACGATGCCACAGTTCATCAAACGTAGTGATTGGCATTTGGTGACGAGCCAGTCGCTCGTCAACCATTGACCAGACGTTTTCCATTGGAGAAAGATCTGGAGAACGTGCTGGCCAGGGCAACAGCCGAACATGATCCGTATCAAGGAAGGTCAGTACAATGCCAACAACATGCAGTCGGGCATTATCCTGCTGAAACGTAGGGGTTCGCAGGGCTTGAATAAAGGGTACAGCCACGGGTCGTAATACACCAGAAATGTAACGTGCACTGTTCAAAGCACCGTCAATGAGAACAAGAGGTGACCGAGACATGTATCCAATGGCACCCCATACCATCACGCCAGGTGATGGGCCAGTATGACGATGACGAATGCATGCTGCCAGTGTGCGTTCACCACGATGCCGCCAAACACGGATGTGACCATCATCATGCTGTACACAGAACCTAGATTCATCTGAAAAGATGACGTCTCGCTATTCGTGCGCCCAGGTTCGTCGTCGATCACACCATTGAAGGTGCTCTTGTCTATGATGTAGCGTCAAGGGAAGCCGCAGCCATGGTCTCCGAGCTGAGAGTCCATGCTGCTGCAAACGTCGTCGAACTGTTCGTGCAGACACTTGTTGTCTTTTAAACGACTTCCGTTTCTTGACTCAAGACTCGTGACGTGGTTGCACGATCCATTACGACATTGCGGATAATATGCATGTCTTCTCTGCTGCTAGTGATAGGTGGCCGTTGAGATCCCGCATGGAGTTCCGTATTACCGTCCTGAACCCATCGATTCCATATTCTGCTAACAGTCATTTCATCTCGACCGACGCGAGCAGCAATACTGCGATAAGATAAACCGCAATCCCGGTACACTACAATTCGATCTTTATCAAAGTCAGAAACGTGCTGGTACGCATTTCTCCTTCTTACACGAGACATCACAACAACTTTTCACCAGGCAACAACGTTCAAATGCAATTTGTGTATGAGGAACCAGCTGAACAATTTCCTCATTTAAACACAATGTAGGTGTCGCTACTGGCGCCTGATTTGTCTGAATACGCTGAAAAACTAATCATTTACATATCACAGCACCTTCTTCCTTTCGTATAAATTCCACGTCTGTAGCATGTCGCCTTCTTGGTGTAGCAATTTTAATGGCCAGTAGTGTATTTCACCAGTTTTATTGTGGATTAAAATACTAAATGGATATCATTTTTATTTGGATGGTAATATTACGCTTTCCTATTTTGGAATAAAAATTATATTAGAAAAAAATTAATATTTTTGATATTGTTCACATTAATGTATAGACTATTTGCAGTAAGCGATTTGTTTTGAAGGCTATTGCTCACAAAAATTGATTATAAGTTTCTTTTATAAGCACCATATCTTTTCTTGGTTTCATGAGTAAAAAATATCTTGATTTTGTATTTGCTTTTAATGTTTTTTGTTTACAAGTTTTTTGTTAAAAATATTGGAAAAAGTAAACTCCCTAATATTTCATAACTTTAAATGGAAAGACAAACATGTCGTACGAAATATAATATTTTTATTAATGTTTGCAATTTTTCAATTATAACTATTGTTGAAAAAGAAATGTAATGATTTGGGTTTTTAAAAAATACCTTGTCTGCAAAAGTTAATAATAACATTTGATATTTCAAAAATATTTACTTTGCATTTTTATTGATTTTAAATTTATTGATTATATTTATCAAAAAAAAAATTAATCAATTTTCCTTAATGTTAAGACATTCTTATTACTGAATTTTTTCATTTTAAATAATTTTAAAGTTTACAGTATAGACCTTATTGTTTTCAAGTTTATAACGTAATTTTTTGTCAATCACCATAGCGTTAAAAAACAGAATTAGCCAAGGATAACATGACACGATATTCAAACACACACACTTTAAACTCTTCATCTCAAAATATTATTAATTCTTAAACTCTTACAAATAAATTAACTTTTTTAAGTATCTAATGCATTCAATAAGCTATGACTATGTTTTATTAAAAACGAGACATTTTAAATTATATTTTTCCTTTTGACTTTAATTAGAAATATTTAATGTTCTAACGTAGATAAAAGCACTTGAAAAGGTTAAGATATAAAGGATAATTATATAAAAACATCTGCAATAAATAAGGAATAAAGCATTAATATCATAATATAAAAAAATCTTTCAAAAGTAATTTTGAAATCTTATATGTGAATTGTTACCCGTAATATGAATTGTAGTAATTTATTATTAGCATCGACTGCTGGTCACTTAATAAGCAAAAGGAAAAAAAAATTGAAGATATCACAGAAAAGTTTGTTTGATGGATTGCACAGTGTACAAAGGTTAAATTATTGAGTTTGCAGCATTTTTTGCAATGTTAAAGTTTAGCAGTTGTTGTTGCAACAGGGTGATTCCCTGTTCATAGCCCAGAGATGGGTTCCTAGAGTTCACACAAAATTAGGAGTTAATGTAGCCTCCATTGCTAGATATTATTGCTGACCACACTTCGACATATAATCAAAGAGGCTTTGGATATATCTATGAGTTCAATCCCCTAAGCCTTAAAATAGTATTCACAGTGATACAATTAAGGGAGTATCACTTCATTCAAATATAACTTTTTTAATTGCAAAACAAATTATTTCCTCTGAATAATCTAGATGTTGTAAAATTTACATATATTTTTCAGTAAACTTTTGTACATAATATTATAAAATGCTTTTTTGTCAAAATATTTGATTTGGATTTAGAAAAAATAAAATGTTTAAAAAATTATGGCTGGCATTGTTATTAAACTTGTAGTTTAACCAAAATTACAATAATGATTTTTTATTCAAGAAAAAATACTTCAAATATACTTTTTTTAAAAAAAAGTATTGATAATCTAACAAAATAAATATAGTCTAGTTTTAAGTGAATAAAATAATGTTTATAGTAATAATTAATATAAATGGAAAAGTTTAAAATAGTAGTATGTAATTTGAGCACATTATATATTTATATGTGCTTAGAACACATGCAAATTCTTAAATAAAAATGTGCAAAAGAATGTTCATTATAAATCACTTAACCACATCCTTTTCTATTTAAACATTACTATAAATATATTTGTGGATACTACTAACAAATTATGGTTCAATTGGTGTTGTGTTTGTCATATCATATATCATATAGTTTCACCCTTTTGAGGCACAAAATAACCAACAAATGTTAAGCATGCATAAAATACCCAACATTCAGGATAAATAAATGAGAATTAAATTTCAGAATTAGTAAAAAATATTTTAAAAATACAAAGTAAATTATGCATTACTATTAGCTGCACTCAATATTAAAACTTAAGATTCTAACTTCCAAAATATTCATTTATATTTGCCTCGTTATCCAGATGACTTCGACTAAATGCTTTCGCAATGTTAATTTTAGTTAAAAATTGTATAGTGCAATCACTTTTTGAGGGAATAGCATTGTAAAGAGAAAAGGGTACCTGATCAGTGTCTTTCTCAAGACTTCAATGAAATTCAGTATTAATAAGGTAGTTAATTGTATTTTATTGCTATGCAAACAGAAATGACCTGTCAGAAATTTGCATTATCAATTTAACATAATATTTAAGATATTATCTTCTTCAAAGCCAACAACCATAATTAATTTTATAATTGGATTTTATAACTAATTTTGTAATTAATTTTATAATTGGATAATTCAAATAGATTTTTGGATGGAGAAAAAATAATTCAATTTTTAGCTATAAGAGTGCTTCACATTTCAAATGAATTCATTGTATTGCAATTCCTCTAATCTTGCCAATTTTAAATTTCATTTTTATGAAATTTACATGCCGCTTGTTATAAAATAAAAGATACAAGACTTTTGTACCACTTGAATATTTATTCTGACACAAGTATGTATGTTCATAGAAAATTGTCAAATGTTTAAATATATATATTATCACAAATATATATTAGCTTACATTCATTACCAAAATCACAAAAATAAAACAATTTATATTCATGAAATATATGCACCATTGAATAATCATAGTAAAACTTTTGCAGAATGGTTATACAATATTGATGTTTTATGGCTTAAGTATAATATCTTTAAAATTAATACATAAATTTTAAAAATATATGCAAATCCTTATTAAGAAAATGTTCATTTCTAAATAAACAATGCTTAGTTATATTTATAAAAATAGTGAAGATTTATATTGAATTGCTTACATTAAAATTTAATACATTTCCGTAAAACGAAAATATTTTTTAAATAGGATCTTCCTTTGTAATATAAAAAAAGGATAGCATGTTAACTAAAATCTGAACTACTAAATACAAGTTGAAATGGAACTAAAGCTGTGTATTAAAATAGAAAACTTTATGAGATCACAAAGTTTCTTGTTCTATGTTCTTCGAATCTTGTCATGCTTCTTTGAGAAAGAGGCTTAGAGGGAAACACATTTGAGATATGTGCCCGTAACCTTTAGAGATGGGAGTATTGACTCAACAAAAGATTTTCGTACCTTCTTTCCAGAAAGTTGAGTATATTTCTCGTTTTACGATAAACGTTAGGGACTTCTTCCCCTTCACTCCTCCATTTTAAAGTATGTGAGGTTGTATGGGGAAAAGGAGAATGAAAAAGTGCCATCCCTACAGCAGAGTGTCAGAGGTAAATTCTTAAAAAAGGAATAAACCTTTCTCTAAATGTCAATTTCTCTTTACGTTTACTTTATAAAACTTCTTTAAAAAAGAAAAAACCATAAAATGAAATCCTAAAGGTCGATAGGACGTAGAGATGCAGTAGACTATTTTTAAGTATTGAAAGTAAAGTGATGTTGAAATAGAGAATTTTATGAATTTAGAATTCTCCTTCCGGAAAATCAAATAAAAGATGTGTAACAACTTCTGCTACAAGTTTAAATTTTTTAGTGTAACATGAAAATTTTAAGTTTGACTGAATGAGAATTATTTTAGTTTTATTTATGAATCTAAAAGTTTGAATAGCAAAATTAATTTTGAAAAGGTGTGTTTAAAATCACAAATCAACATACCATTGTTTTATTCAAAGTATTGAATAAATTCCTGAAATAAATATTACAAAACAAGAGTTTAAGGTTGTAATTAAGACTAATATAGTTGTAAAGTTACAATATAGCTTGAAAATTTATTAAAAAACAAATAATTTAACAAAATATATTTTTATAAATGTCTCTCAGATATGAAAAGGAAGTACAATTTTATTTTTGTATTCTCTAAAAATATTTTAGATTTTAATTAATATCTAAATACACAATAAGTTTATTTACTTATTATATACTATTATTTTTTTGATCATTGTTTATTTTTAATTGTATACAATTGTAAAGAATTAAAACGCACAAATCAAATATCTTAATTGTATTTTATAATATATTTGTTGGTTTATTATACGCTGTCACAGGCACTCTAATTTGTGTATCTGTAATGTTTGCTTAAAAACTTCTGGAAATAAAAATAAAGCTAGCCTGCAATCATTTGGTTTAATGGACTTATTTTTTGCACCATTTTTTTAGAAACATTCATTGAAATTCATGATTAATTTATTCAATTATTAAATTCTTTTAAAGTATTGGAAATTTGATCAAAATGATTATTCAATTATCTAAGAATGCATGAGAAAGTTTTCTTAAATTTTTTATTGCATACTAAGCAAATAGATTCACATTATATTGACGAAATGTATGAAAATAAATTGTTTTCATGAAATAAGAGAAAGATTTTCAGCATAAATATTAGAAATTACACTAAAATTTTGTAAAAATAATATAATGATCGTTATAATATTTTATATATTTTATTTAAGATAAAATTGAGGAATTTCAATTTCTACAAAATTTAAAGTTAATATCTTGTACATTATGAATATTCAATTTCTTAAGATATTAGCAGTAAAATAATGAATTCACTAATTAACATATATTATTATGCATAATATTAAGGAAAAACACTGCTTGATATTTTATATATTTTTGACAACTTAACATTAAAACATGCAGTTGAAGAAATGACATTTCTTATTATATATTATTTAATGAAAGTCTATATTAATTTGAGCAATTAAACAAACACTTCTATTACACTTTTAAGTTATTTAAATGTGTAAATTTAGATTACTTATGTATTTACGTGTATTAAGAAAAATTAATCTAGTTTTATTGTATTTTAGAATATTTAACATTTTTAAGAGCAAGTATTTTCATTGACTTTTATGATTCGATAATGTATTTGCAAAAAACAATTTAAAATTTTGCAATTTTCGTTATATTTTGAGTACAGATATATTAAAAAATGTGAAATATTCTGAATAATGTAATATTTTTTCAACAATGTTTTAAATATATATTCACGATTTTAGTTAAAAATACTAACTTTACATTATTTAAAAATGTTGAATGTTGTTCAAAAAAATGTTGAATAATATTTGAATTACTTAAGAAAATATTTCAGTTTATTTTTGTGATTGAGAATTTGATCCTTATTGTGACATTTTCCTTAAATTAATGAAAAGGTAATTTTCTAATATATTTAAAATTTTAATGTATGATACATTAAAAATAATCATATGAAATTCTATTTCATAAAAAACTCTATTTATTAAAGTTACCGATAGATGGCGATGAGATGTAATGTTTGTCTTTGCTGATAGAATGTTAAATTTGTTTTTGTGAAGTTATGTTTACATAAATAGATCTGAAATACCAAGAACTCTGTTTTGATATGTATTGTAATGTAATTTAATGATCTCATTCTATAAAATGACGCAGAAAACTAAAATAAAGTTTTTATTTATTTAAGTAAGAATAATTATACGAGGCAAATGTTATGAAATGTTATTGAGAGCTGTATAATTTCTAAATCGACTTATCCTTTCTTTTTATACAGAAAAAATAGATGAATTAATATGACTGCCCATTTTTCTGTCAAAAATGTTTTAATAGTATTTATTATTTATATCTCAGATTGTTGATATTATAAAATTAGCACAAATGAAAATTACGGAAATTTAATGGTTATGGCGTTTTGTATTTAGCACACTTGAACAGACATTTTAGCAATAAATATGAAAATAATTTCTTAAGGCGGATTTAAAAATGACAACTAAATAAAAGGTTTTCAGATCTATATATGTTTAAATTATCAAGCTCTAATTTTTTTATAACACATTTAAAATTTCTGTTGAAAGTTAATTTTCCCATATTAAACATACTAATTATGTATATTTTTATTTTAAAAGATTTATTTAGAAACGTTTAAATATTATTTGTACTATTCCCTGCAAAATCCTTGATTCAACCAAATGTTTAATGAAGTGAATCTCTTCTACAAGAAAAGTTTCGTTCTTTCTAAATAGGGTAAAATAACTTTGTTCTAGTAAACTATAAAAAATAGCTAAATTTCTATTAAACACTCAACAATTTGACCCAACAAAAAATGCGTTAATCACTGTGGATATGTACTGCTCATAAATTTTCCAAAATGATTGTCTAGGATTTGTACAGAAATATCAGAGCATTAAATTCATCTACCAATTAGCTTTCAAATGAACAAAACTAAAAATAGTACTATAATAGGATTTAGGTTCATATTTTTAAATAAGTTTCCAAACAGCCAAATATAGAACAAAGTCTTGCAATATTTTCTGAACTATTTAAGTAATAGTTCATTCTTAATGAACTTAATTTAATTTAATAATAGTTCATTCTTAATGAACTATTTATGTTTTAGTTCATTTACATTGTTATTGTTATTTATTTTTTTTTAAAGAAAAATATTTTTAAGTTAATAACTTTTTATATAAAGTAGGAAAAAATATTTCACTATTCATGAATATTTGCACTTATTCAATGTTTTTTTCTAGATAGAGTTAAAATGAGGTAAAAATATAGACAAAAGATCATAAATGAAGAGCACTTATTAAAATATTATATGTGGAATCTCTAATTAAAACTAAAATACTTCATTTATTGGAAAGTAAACATAAAATTAAACTTAAGTAAAATAAATTAAATGGAAGTACTTAAAGAAAATTTACAAAATTGCTTCAAATACTTCTATTACCTTGAGATTACATGACAAGCATTCATAATATTTTGTTTAACAAAATATTCACTAATTTTTAAATGATTATGTAAAGCTATCAAGAAAAGTGAATTGAGATCAACTTAATCTATTATTTAAATAGCATTTTTTGTTTTCAAAAATCTCGAGTTTGATACTAGCCATAGTTCAAGGACTGAAAATGAGTGTGGCTATTCTGCTTTTGATTTTCTCTATTGAGTGCATAAAGCTTTATTCTGTTAAATATAAAAATTATTGAATAACATAGGAAAATTATTACATGAAATTAAACATATTGGAAAAATATCGCTTAACACATAACTTTTTTCTAAGTATAGAATTGTATATTCTTCATAATTTTCACTAAATTAAAATATATACAAAAGTATGGTTTGTAAATAATCATTATGAATTTAACAATGAAGAGAAATATTGATTTTATATTTGTAAAAGCACAAAAAACATATTTTTTCAATGAACTTAAAAATATGCTTTTAAAAAAAAAGAAACTTTTTTATAACAATAATATTCTAGGTTAGCTTCTCATTACCAAGAGAATTATGTTTAATGACATATTTTAACAAAAATATAAATTACTAAGTCAATTTCATAGAAAATATTTGATAGCAAAATTTATTAAATAATTTATAATGAACGTATGTATGAATAAATGAACTGAACATCACATATATATAAAATTTTAATAAGCTATAAAAATAAAGGATCTCTATCCTTTTCTTGCCAGGAATTTCATTAAAATATATTTTATCATTGTTGAAATACATCTCTAAATATCATTAACCAGAAGTTAAAAAACAAAAAGGACATAGACATGAGTTATCAGTTTTGTTTTCCCTAATCGACCAAACATTTATAAAACAAAATATGCGTAATGAATATTATCAACATAGTCATTCATTTCGATAGTTTTTATCTTTAAGTTATACAAATATTTAGTTATGATAATATTAGTTTGGGGAAAAAATGATCCATTATTTTTTCTGTAGACGTCTGTAGTGATCGCTATCTCATGAGATATCTATCAAACAATTTAAAATTTATGCTCATTGGAAAGGTGACATTTGACACTAAAATATTCTCTTGCGGTTTTTTGTTTTATTAATTCAGTTATGAGTACAAGGTTTTAAAAATAGAAGACAACAAACAGAAAATTCGATACATTTTAGTTTTTCTTTTATAATGGCGAAAATGCTAACCAGGTGGCTAAAATTGTGAAAGGTGTTTATCGTCCTATATATGACTGTAACAACCAGTTACGCACAATTTTGGTTTCGTCGATTCCGTTTGGGTATTTGAATGCTAAAGATGTACCTCGCATGGATACAACATTGTCGAGAATGTCTATAAAATATCAAAAATTATCAAAATTCACAGCATGTCAGCAGTCGTCGCTTCGCACAAGACCTAAAAATCTACATGAAAACTGTTTTAAACCTTTTTACAAAGCGAATCTGAAAGAAGTTACAAAAAGTTCTCGTAAAAATAATGGATTTCCTTTTCCCCAAGCTAATATAATAAAATTAATACTTTTGTTTTTCATAATTATTATAAATATTTCTTTGAAAACTAATGTTAATAAGACTATTTAATGTATATTAATGTTTTCCATATTAATATGAAATCTGAAAAAGTAATACAAATTTTTGAACGATTTGGCAAAAACAAAATCCATAAGTACGAAATAAAATTTGAACAAAAATATAACATTATTAAATAAATGTTTCTGTGTCAGTACATTCTGTTGTGAATGTACTGACACAGAAACGTTCATCATATTTGTTTTTAAAAGTTTATAATTTAACTAATTTACATAACAACATTCTTTTTGTTGAAAAAATTTGGTTTATATTCTTTATTGATTATTGTAAAAAATTGATAGTTGAAATTAGTGTTCTTGAAATAAAATCTTTTAAAATATTTATCAATTCTTCTCATTTTTCAATAAGAATTCAGAGTATATAGAATCATATGCAACAATTACTGCTCTACATATAGATGGTTTGCATTTTCTGTTATTATTTTTTCTTTCTCCACTTAAGCAGCATATATCATGAAAAAAATTGATTTATTTTACTATCTTAAATGAAAATAGAATATCTAACAAATTTGTAGCTACAATTAAAAATAAATAATTTCATTTGATATTTATATATATATTTTATATAAAAATAGCAAAAAAGTATTTCTCTTGATTATGAGGATAAGAAATATTTAATTTATTTAAGTAAATGAAAGAATGCCTGGAAAAATTGCTTCTACTTGCTGCATATATGTACTTTTTTTAACCTATTTCTTATTATCAACCACCAAGACATTAATTAAGCCAAATTAAATACTGTCACATTTAATTATCTGAGTGCAATACTATAAAATTATTCGTCGTAATTAATTTTGAAAATAACCATAAAACAAAGAAGTATCATGTTATTGGGTAAATTAAGTTTAATATCCTTCTATAATAAAATCTAATTTTTTCTATGAAAAGAAATGACTTTTTCAAAAGGATATAAACTATATTTATTGTTTTTGATTTCATTATTAATGAAAAAAAAATCTGAGATTTAGATAAAGAATCATATCTACGTAATTTTAATAAGAAAAATTGTTTTTATTTACTTAAATATATTAAAGAATCTAAAAGCTAATGAAAAACTTGTATACTAAATTTCTGTAGTTAATGCAACAGAAATTTAATATACAGTTTAGTATAATTAGTACACAATTTTTGTGCAATTAATATTAATAAATATTTGTCAGATAAAAGTTTAATTCTGTAATTAAAAACATTAATATTTTTTTTAAATTTGTAAATTCATTAAAAGTTAACAGAATTTGCTTTGCTGAAATTATATATATATATATATATATATATAAAGAATATTAATAATAAAGCTTTATATATATGCAGGAACTTGCATCTATAACTGGAAAATGTATGTCTTGTTGTCGTCGTGTGCCAGCCAGGCTTGCAATATGGGGAGCGCTGCTCCACTTTTCCAACTGAACTATATTTGATGTGGAGTCCGACTTCCTCTGTACACACATGCCATAGGTACCCGTTTATAGGGTAGGCAACCATTCACACATACACAAAGAAAGAACAAAGACAAGAAAGAGAGAGAGAGAAAGTATTTGCATGCCCGAGCCAGGATTCGAACCCAGGTCCCACTCATCTGTAGTCAGGTACGCTAACCACAAGACAGGTTTGGCAGCAATATGTGTCTTAAATAAGTCAATTATATTAATTTGGTTCTAATTTGATGTATACATTTGATTTTGTAAAAATATATTATTTTGTATTATCCTGTTATTATATATGTATAATTTTGCATATATAATTTTATGAATGATTTTCTCTTTACTAAGTTTGCGTTTGTTATTTGAAAAAGCAGTCAAAATTTTATTTTTTGTAGTATATATGCTTCAACTACATTTTTCTATTTATTAATTCATTTAACAATTTAAATTATAATTACATGAGAAATTTATTACGTTTTTTACATTGAATTTTTATTTATTTTTGGAAAATGAAGTTGATATGTTCACCTATATATGTTTGATACTACTTTAAAATTAAAATATACGTAAATATGTAAAAAATAGTAATTTTAAGAACTACAGTTAAATATTTTGTGTGTTAGGCAATTTTACTATTTACATTTAAATATGTATTATAATAATTTATGTTGAGCAGATACATTAATATTGCCTTAATATTATTTATAATATCGCTCCATCTACAAATTGATTGAATATTCTATTAATATTTCTTATGAATATATTTTCATATAACTATTAATTATAAATATTCAGTATTTTATATACAGTATTATATTCCATAATAATATATTTTCAGTATTTTAATTTTAAATGCCAAATTTTTTACTTTTCTAATATTAAAAATATAGATTTCACACAGTGAGATTTTTTCTATATTGAAATTTAAATTTATTTTTTTCAATAAAATAATATTGAATAACAAATTATCTTTATTGAGATGTTGCTTATTTTATTATCTAACAGTTAGAAATTAATAAAAATGTAATTCTTTGAATTTTATTTTCAGCATCATTAACTGAGGTTATAATTAACATGAACAAGTGTTGCACTTTTTATATTTTAAAAATACAGGAACCAAAATAAAACTAATTAAAATTAAAATAAAATTAATTAGGGTATTTTACGGTTTTAATTGTTTGAAATACTTCAAAATACAGATGTCACTTAATTTTGGATTTGTAATACTCTGGCTAAATTTTATAAATTTTAAAAATTCTTGATATCTCAGAAAATATTTCATTAGCTTGATCTACGTTCCAGAAGTATCAAAGTAAATGTCAAACTTTAAGCGTATTTAGAATAACGTAATTGCTGATGATTTTCGAATTCCTTCACTATAATTATAATGATCGCACTGATTCCTCTTATCATGATCGTCAAATTGATATCATCAATGCATCATCAAATGCATGATCAAATTTTGTCTATTTGAATTTAATCTATTGTAAAAAAATATGTGATTTGCAGATCAATCGGTTTAAATATAAAATATAGTTTACTAAGTGATTATTTTGAACAATTGATATAACCTTAAAGTTTTCGTCAATACGCTGAAAGATGTACTCTTTACTCCTTCATTTATTACACTTATACATGGTCATTAATGTATTATATATATATAT
>JAPDSC010082309.1:77749-94930 GCA_026290005.1 Latrodectus geometricus | reverse complement strand
GAAATTTAAAAAATTGTGCTTAATAAGTTTACCTATGTTTAAATATCTACTTCAATAATTAATGCACTAGAATTTTCAAACACTTTTTTCAATGAAGTATAAAATATTAATTACATATACAATTTACATATATAAATAGTTACAGATTTAAGTCTGAGGATATTTCTTTTGAAATTAATTTTTAAGATGTAAAATGCATTTTGTAAAATGAAAGAAAATTAGTTTTTCTATAGTTTCCCAAATCTTTTTTAATTTAAGGTTATGGTTTTCAAAAACATCTGATAAATAAATATATATTCTATCTATAAAATAGTATTTAATGTTAAATGAAAATAAAAATATCAATTTTCAATTCAACATTTCTGTTAATAATATTTAGGGAATGATATTTATAACATTTTTATTTAATAATTAAATTATAAATGAAACTGCATTTGTAAATGCTTTAAAATGTTGCACTCAATATATAACGCTAGTTGTAGTTATAAGCATAAATTACAACCAAAACTTCTGTTTAATTTATTTGTATTTATTAGAAAATGTTTAAAATTTCTATTTATCTAAAAATTAAAAATTGCTTTTTTGTCATATTTTCACTATTCATAATTTGCTGAATAATAGTTAAAATGAATGTGCTTGAAACTGATTGCACTTATTTCTTTATTTATGAGACATTTAATCATTTTTGCTGACTCTGAAATTCATTACAACATTTTATTAATAAATACACATGTATTTTGGTAAATTTTATTTCTTTATTTATATGTATTTTAGGTAAATTGATCTTAAAGTCATAAACAAGAAACATTTTTCTCTACACTACAAATCACTCTTTTTATTTATTTCCTCATACATGCACGAAAATTGACTTATTGTTTCCAGTATTTTATTTGATATCAAAATATGTCATTTTATAGGAAATATCAGAAGTTTTCATTCTTGCCCTGCCCTGCAAAAATATAAACCTCCAATTTTAGATAAAAAAAAATATATATATACCTTCACGCACTCAGATGTCCATAGAATATTTGTGCTGCTTTTATGCTTCCATCGATAAAAAGAAGATTTCTTTTGGATCGGAAGAAACTTTAACAAAGTGACGGGAAAACGTTTTTGTGTGCATAAAAGTTCGGCGAATAACGATTTCCCTCGTCACTTTCCGAACGTTTATTGTGTTCTTTCTTCCCTTGGAATCTTTTCCCCTCTTTATCCCTATTCAAACAATTCCCATCTTGTAAGATACTGTTTGATAGTAAATAATTAAGGTTTCGTCTTTTCTTCCAATTTTTCCCTCAGATGTTGTTAGATATATGTATTTATTTGATGTCATTGTAAAAACAAACATTTTTAGATAAATATAGTCTTACATAAAATAAGCTTATATCTAAAAAAAAAAAAAAAGATGCTATATATCTTTTCCAGAAGAAGAAATTCAATGATAATTTGCAATGAGATTTTTGGAGTTTATTAAGAAAAAAATCTCATAACTGGGCTAAATTTAAAGAAGTTGATTGGTAACAAAATTTTATGTAAGTTTCTCAAAGGAATATTTATTTATATAAGTTTTTAAGTAACTATCATTACGTTCCTCACTTGGATGAGTTTAAAACTATTGGTACACCAAATTCTTCATTAGGGCTGATGATTAAATCATTCCCTTTATAGAACTACCATATCTATATTAAATGTTACATTCATTCAAAAATTTTTAATAAAAAAAATCGATAAATTTAATTAATTTTATAACAATTGTTATATTAGAATGATATAAGTTAAGCATTTTTAATCATAAATATACTAAAGTTTTTGTAAAACTATTTTAATTGTGTTTCCTATTTTTATTGATGTTTTTTAAACATGTTATGTTTTTACATCCATAAATGTTGCAAACACTCGAAGAGTCTACATAGTTTGATTATCATTTTAGATAATGACTCAAGAAAGTGAGGATTTCATAAGGCCAGTTGTATAGATGATGAAGAAAACTTTAACTGATACAAAACAACAGCGTTTTCAGGTAAATGAGATCAAAAATGATAAGTATACACTGCTAAGTTTTCTTATCATTAGTATACTAGACTAATAAGAAACAAATATTATAAACTAATTGATAACTTTCAGTTTTAACATTTAACATATGTAAACAACTTAAGTTACATCTTTTAGATAAAAAATAAGGCACTATATAATATTATTATTAGTAGAAGTGGTATAATAAACTTTCAGAGCTTTAGTTTTATTTGTGAATTTTTAAATAATGTAATTCCTTTTTGACTAAAAATTTAAACCACTTTATCTTATTTTTTATGGATCAAATGTATATATGCCCTTATTCATTTTTACACCTACTACTTAGTATTAATACATATCCAATTGCCACTTCAGATGAATTACGAATTTGACGTAAAAAAAAAATCCATTTTACATTATGATGACATTCTCATTAAAGAAATTTTACTTTATTGTGCTTCACGTTAAATGTATTGTACCAGCATTTCAGAAATTGATTTCTAATTGAAATAATTTTTTTGTAATTGAGAGATATAATTTATTTACTTTAAAGAAGATTAATTTGCGAATCCAAATTAACTGCTAATTTCATTTGATTCAAAATAAGGTTTAGTGTATTTGTAAATATGATATGTAAAAGTATTTCAATTAAAAATAGTACACTCAACTCACAGTGTATCATAATCATGACTCACATGTAATTCATAAATTAATAAATATAACGAATGTGCATTCAAATACTTGAAAGAGAATATATACAAATAATTAATTATGCAAATAATGAAAGAGATGATGAATAATCAAATATCACATCAACAAAAGACCAAAAATGTCTTTAAAAATAGAAAATTGTAAAGATTTGAAAAGCTTTGAACGTCATGCCATTGCAATTCAAAAGTAATTGAACACAGCACTTTGACTATAGTGGTGAAACAAGGGTTTTCAAATATCATTATTTTCATGCATACTTAGAATATTGATTTTTCAGTTAATTATGAAATTTCAAATGGAGATTTTGACTGTGAAAAGACCTCGTTAAAACGATATCACTGGCAAATGGGAAAAGAATTTTAAATGAAGTAAAAGTGTAACAATTCTTCGATGTGTTGCAAAATTTCAGTGCTGGCACAAACGTTAATGTGAAAATTATTCAAAGGAGTATAGTTGATATAAACTATCTAAATAAAAAGAACCACACGTGTTAGATATAGCATCTGCAAATTACACTTTGTTGCCTCCACAGATACTAACATTAAACTTTTATAACTGAAAATAAATCGCCTGATTCTAAGACTCTTGTTTTCAGTTGGAAGAAATGTTTGGACGTATATAAATAAAGTGAAAACATTATGTATATTGGAACCTAAAGGTCAATCATGATTTATTTAAGCAAGTGCAAACTGATGATACGGGAGAAATATGTTTTGAAATCTTTGGTTTTTCTATAGACAAATCAGACATATGACAGAAATGATATCATGCTCTCTAATCACCAACCCTCTTTCAAATATTTTATGCACTCCAATCAATTTGGATAATACTAACAAACTGAACGTTCTTAAGGAGTGAGTCCAAAATCCCTTCTTTGATTTTAGGCATTTGTAGTTGCCATTTAAATCCTAAGCAATACACGAAACGGGTACTTATTTTCCCAAATTCACTTCCGGAATCCACTGGGCAATAGTTTGTGAAACAACTGGCACTCTACATCTATGTTTAATGTAGAACAAGTCACACACACTAAGGGATCAACAAACGCTTGACGCACAATCCTTCGTTCCTCTCACCTCGTCGCCATATTGGCCACTCCAGATCCAGTATGCCGCACATGGGTACCATCTCAAAGTCCACTCCACAGTACATTCCAAGCGATCGACTAGGTGAGCAACACGGCGTGTCGATCAACCTGCTGTTTTCAAGCCAATGATGAGACTCCCCTAAAACTGATTTAACTGTGCGAAGTGTCTTCTCACTCGTCTCCATACTTCACTTACTCAAGTCCTCCTAACGTCGGCATGTGATCGTCACATTTCTGAATCTTCCACTCTGTACTGGCTTTTTTAGGGCCCACTTCGTGATTTCAGCGTCACTGCCAGGTGTATGGCTGTGCGCACATTGCACCAAACTTGAAAGCTGTGAGAATCGAAAGCACTTTGACACAACATCCGGCCACACACCTTTCTCCCCTCCTCTTCGAGACCGAAAAGAAAAGATATAAAACAGAGTGTACATGTCTCTGAAACAGAAAACTTCTGTTTTGGGGGTACTAGCCATTAGGATAGTTATGATTTGGAGACGTCAGTCTCCGAATAATCTAATAATTATTTAGGCTTCTTAAGCCATTTTATGTAAAGGATTTTATTAGTGGAGACGTCAGTCTCAATATTTAAGAATATTTAATTGTTCGGGCTACTTTAGCCAGTTTCGTTAACTGATTATGTGTGTAAGAGACGCCAGTCTCAAAAAATATATCTATCGGCTTCTCAAGCCATGTGATTAATTTCAAATGCTTGTTTTGTGTTGTGATGCTCTAAAAAAATAAATTAAAATTAGCATCTGTAATTTTCTTCGCAATTATTTCACCCGAACCTATGCACACGGAGTTTTCATTATCGGATTACCAATTCAAAATGAAACGTATGGGGAACTTTACTGGCGCAGTCGGTAGGATAGTATAGGTAAGAGCTCTTAGATTATTATGTGCATGCTCCCCATATATTTGTTAAATTATGTTAAATGTTTTCACGTGTACAATTAATCAAATGTGATAATTAGTTAAGAGTATTGTAATTTTAATATCGTTTTAGTGTCATTAAATTATGTTTGTTTTCATATCCAAAGGGTTTTGATATGTAGTAAAAATCCTAAATTGTTAAATATTCATTTTGTTAAAACAATTGCATTTAATAAGAATTTAATATCAATAATTTCTAATAAGAGCTTAGAAATAATAATCATCTTAAGAAAATATTTTCTTTTATTTTATTATTATTTGTTATCCTAATAAATGTTGTATTGTTTTGTGGAAACTGAAAATCGAAAGTAATATTCTTTAAATTGCATTTTGATGATTACTACATATTTTCTTTAAAATAAAACTAGAAAATCAAAAGTATAAGTAAGAAAAAATATTAATTCACTATTTCAGTTAACTATAAGAAGAATTAATAATGATGTGATTGTTTCATTAAACATATTGGGCTGTTGATAACATTTTAAATTAATAATATTTTATTCAACGAAATTTCCTAATCAAAATATTTTGTATTGTAAATACTTAATTTTGAATCTCGATGATTATTATTGCGTATTGTAAAATGATATTTTTGAATTTTTATGGTTTTCTTTTTTATAATCAGAGAAATGTTTATTATTGATCTAAGAAGTGTTATTCTAAATATTTTAGTTAAATGATATTGAGATTAAATATATGCTTCCTTAAAAACGAAAGAAATTTTGTTCATAATACAACTAAGCTGCTTTTATGGATTTTAAAACATATTTCTTTGTTCTTGAGTTTTATGTTGGTTCATTGTATTTTAGTTTTTTTATAACATATTAATATACTTGAACATAAAGTTTATTATGTTTGAATTAAAAATTAAGAAGAAAGTATATGCAGATTAATTTCCATATTTTTATTATACTTTTGATTTTGGATTTCATTTACAAAATTGAATCGAAAGTGAATTAAATTCTAAGTTCATATATTTTTATTTAAAGTTCATAGATATATTAAGAATCTAATTTGAAATAAGACTATGTTTTGGTTTTGATTACAAATTTAAACATAGTAATGATTGGTTATCTATCTTATATACAATTCCAATTATATATATAGTTTAAGAATTATAATAAATTATGTTCATTTTTCTGTATTCACCATTTTAATAGAGAAGTATAAAAGTGAATAAGCAATATTTTAAGCTCATTTCAAATAGATACTTCGAATATAGGACTGTTCAATTAGGCTAGCATGGCATTTTTATTGAGGGCTAAGAAAGAGGATTTACGGTGTTTGGCGGAAGAGCTAGGGGAATGTCCAAATTCCACTATGAAAATATTTGAACATAAAATATGGTCACTAGTAGTAAAGCTTATGAGGAAGAGTTGGTTAGAGTGTTCCTTGAAACCATTATTAATGATAGGAAAGAAAAAGAGAAAATGGAGTTAGAGTCTAAAGCTAAGGAGAGACAAATTGAGTTCGAACTCGAAAAATTAAGAATCGAATCACGGAAAGAGAACACTTTTTCTCATACTTTAGAGAGCAATTTTGCACCGTGCCACGAATTAGTCAAATTGATGCCAAAATTAGATCTTAAGACAGATGACATAGTGATTTATTTATCTCTTTTTGAAAGACAAGCGAAGAGAATAGGAGTAGATTATAAGGATTGGGTGTCAAGTCTTTCAACTTTAATACCATCTGATATTGTGCAGCTTATTGCGAGAGAATCCGAAGAGAGTTTTGAAGATTATGCATACATAAAGAATATTTTATTAAAGAGATTCAAGTTGAATCCAGAAAGTTTTCGTAAAAAGTTTGTAATGCATCAAAAAGCTCCTGATAAATCATGGAACTACTTTACTTTTGAGATTTCGAACTACTTTCAAGAATGGTTGGAAGGATTAGGAATCAAGGATTTTGAAGGTTTGAAGGATTTAATGATAACCGATCAAATTAAAAAGAGAGTACCCGCTGAAGTCAGAGAACATTTTGTGGACGAATGGACCAAAATGACAACCCCTTCCCAATTAGCTGAGAAGCTCGACGCATATGAAAGCGTCCGAGCTGATAGGAAAAAGGTTGCACCTGTTTCTAAAGAAAGGTTTGAGAGATGTCAATCACTCAATTCCCTCGCAGATAAAATTTCTAAGAGTAAATCACATACAGACCAGTTCAACAGTCGGAAATCTCAAAAGTATTATGGAAAAGCAAATTCGCAGCGTCAAGGCTATAAACCCACTTGCTACTCGTGTGGTGTAGAAGGTCATACATCCCGTTTTTATTTTAACTAGAATTCTCCGAAGAAGAATTCCAATCAGACGGTTCAAACTAACTCAGTCAGGGTGACAAATTCAAATTGTATTTCAGAAACAGTTGTTTTAAATGCTAAAATAACTACTCCTATGTCCTTATCCGTTGAAACGAAAAGGAACGTGGACAAGCTGACAATTATAAACATCAGATGTGGAGAAAAACATTTGAGAGGTATTCTAGATTCAGGTGCCCTATTGAAATTGAATCAGCATTCGGAGAAAGGGAAGTAACACCTTTAAGAATCTTCAACATGAGGTTAGATGATGGACTGCACGGAACAGTGCCAATAACATGTGCTATTTCTAATAAACTTGTTAATGAACTATTGATCAGTACAATAGCGTATGAGGCTTTAAAAGAGAACATTCTGATTTATAGTGTGTCTGAAGATAAATTAAACGAAAATGTGACTGAAGGACCAACTGGAAATTGTGAAAATATCGTAAATGAAGAAAACTCAACTGAAGATAATGAGGAGACTTTAGCTACTTTAGCTTTAACACAGGGCAATATTCAAGAATCTGACGCCCGAGATATGAAGAAAGAATTCATTGAGCTTCAAAGAACTGATGAATCTTTATCTTCTGTTTGGGATTTAGCCAAGAAGAATCTGTCTTCTTATGAATTAAGCGGTGATCTCCTGATTCATTCAGAAAGAATATGTGGAGAGATTGTTAAGCAGATAGTTCTTCCTCGCTGTAAAAGGGAAGAAATTATGAAGATAGCTCATGACATTCCGTTGGCTGGTCATTTAGGAGAACAGAAAACAAAACAGAGGATCAAATATTCCTTTTTCTGGCCTACAATTAAGCAAGATGTAAAGCTGTATTGTCAGAGTTGTAAAGTTTGTCAGCTCCGAAAAGGTGTTACGTATAGGGACAGAATTCCTATCCAGCCTATAGTGAGGCCCGAAACTCCTTTTGAGGTTTGGAGTGTCGACTGTATCGGTCCATTGGAGCCTCCATCTCGCCGAGGACACAGATACATCATTTGTGCTATAGATTTATGCACTAGATGGGCAGAAGCCATTCCTACAAAAAAGATTAGTGCAAAGACAACTTGCAGTGTCCTTATGAAAATCTTTACGCAAACTGGATTCCCAAAGATGATATGTTCTGATCAAGGAACAAACTTTACAGCCAAGCTTACCGAGTCATTTCTGAGTATGTTAGGAGTGTCCCCAAGATTTTCCACGCCAGGTCATCCTGAAAGCATGGGCGCCGTGGAACGATGGAATAAGACTCTTAAAGAAATGCTGAATAAAAATATCCAGGAAAATGGATCCAACTGGGACTTGCATCTTCCATACCTGTTATTTGCTTACAGAGAAGTTCCACACTCCACTATCGGAATATCACCTTTCCAATTGGTATATGGACGTATCCCACCTGGACCGTTGTCACTCTTAAAGGAAATATGGACGGGAGAGCGGCAGATTCCTTTAACTGCTTCTCGTTCTGCCGAAGATTACTTGAAAGGCTTGATGAAAAAATTGAGAAAAGCCCATGACCTAGCTGCTGAAAATTCCGAGAAATCACAAGAAATATATACTTTTCAGTATAATTTGAGAGCTAGACAGAAATCTTTCAAGGTTGGAGATAAAGTGCTCCTTCTAATACCATCATCATCACATAAGCTGTTGAATACATGGATAGGACCAGCTACAATAATCGAAATGACTCGTCCGAATTCCGCTAAAGTTGAACTAGAAGATGGAAGTTGCAGAGAACTACATGTAAACAAACTTCGACCATATGTTGCCAGAATTAACCATGTTGGCTTAATATTTGAGCAAGATGAAGACTTTGGAGACTTACATTATGCACCAACTGATTTAATTAACAGGTCAGTCACAGATATAAAAACCAAACTTTACAGGGCTAAGGGAAATTTAAAAAAATTACAAAGAGAACAACTATTCGAAATTTTGAAAGAATATACGGATGTGTTTAGTTCAAAACCTCGTCAGGCACGTGTTGAAGGACATTCTGTGCATGTCACTGAAGAATGTGCTCCAAAGAAATTAAGACCATATCGTGTTCGAATAGCTCTACGTAAAGAAGTAGATCGCCAAATCCATGATTTGCTCGATTTGAACTTAATTGAACCAAGTGAAAGTGATTGGGCCCACCCTGTGGTCTGTGTTGCAAAAAAGGATGGAAGTGTTAGACTTTGTATTGACTATTGAATTTTGAATAGATTTACTGTTCCGGATGCATATCCAATGAAAATTGCTAAGGAATTGCTATTTGAGGTCGGTAGTGCTAATTTGATCTCAGTGCTTGATTTGACTAAAGGCTACTGGCAGATTCCTATGAAGGAAGAAGCAAAACCATACACTGCCTTCGTTACACATTCTGGGCATTACTAATGGAAGGTATTACCATTCGGTATGAAAAACGCAGGAAGCACTTTTCAGAAATCTATGGACAAGATCCTTAGACCTCATAAAGATTATTGCCGTTCTTATATTGACGATGTGGCTATATTTTCTAAAACTTGGGACGAACATTTAAATCACATTAATAAAGTTTTTCAAACACTGAGAGATGTTGGTCTCTCTGTGAATCTAGATAAATGTGATTTCGGAAAAACAAGTGTGAAATTTTTAGGGCATGTGATAGGATCCGGCAAGCATGCTCCAGATCCTCAGAAAGTAGAGGCCCTACAAAAACTAGCAAGAACTACCATGAAAAAGGAAGTTCGTAGCTCATTAGGCCTTGCCAGTTATTATAGAGATTATATACCAAACTTTTCAAAGATAGTGTTACCTCTAACCAACTTAACTAAAAGAAGCATTCCCAACTCTATCCCTTGGGATAAGACGTCTGAAGATGCATTTTTAAATCTTAAAAGTGAACTATTAAAAATGCCAAGTCTTCACACTCCGGATATGAATCGGCCCTTTCAACTCTACACTGATGCTTCTGCAACAGCCATTGGTGCTTGCTTGGCACAAAATGACGATCTGGGTAAAGAAATGCCCATTGTCTTTTTCAGTAAGAAACTTACTCCATGCCAAACAAAGTGGTCTACAATTGAGAGGGATGCTTTTTGTGTTCTAGAGGCTTTAAAAAAGTTTGATACCTGGGTGTTCGGCGCCCAAGTGCAAATCATTTCTGACCACAATCCTCTTACTTACCTCACTAATTGTGCACCTCATGGAGCTAAGCTATACAGATGGGCTCTCGCTTTACAGAGGTACAATATGACTGTAACCTATCGTAAAGGATCGAGGCATACAAACGCAGATGCATTATCCAGACTAGCTATGGAATAATATGACATTTTTTTAGATAGGGCATTTTATTAGATTATTTTGTGTATGCATGTGTTGTATTTTAAGAATTACTAAGTATCATCATTACTTTTATTTCAACATGTATTGGTGTATTTGAATATCATAATGTATGTAAATAACATGCTATTGCTCTTATGTTGTTGAATTATGATTGTGTTTCATTGGGGAGTTATGCAAATTGGAGCTCGTACCTATACTAAGGCACCACCTGCATTTTTGGTGGTTTTTCTTTCTTTTTTGTTTGTTTGTTTTTTTTCCTTCTTGTTCTTTTAGGTGCAGCAACATTGTCCCTTGGCGACGAATGTGCTTCCTTTGGGGGGACGTGTGAGAATCGAAAGCACTTTGACACAACATCCGGCCACACACCTTCCTCCCCTCCTCTTCGAGACCGAAAAGAAAAGATATAAAACAGAGTGTACATGTCTCTGAAACTGAAAACTTCTGTTTTGGAGGTCCTAGCCATTAGGATAGTTATGATTTGGAGACGTCAGTCTCCGAATAATCTAATAATTATTTAGGCTTCTTAAGCCATTTTATATAAGGGATTTTATTAGTGGAGACGTCAGTCTCAATATTTAAGAATAGTTAATTGTTCGGGCTACTTTAGCCAGTTTCGTTAACTGATTATGTGTGTAAGAGACGCCAGTCTCAAAAAATATATCTATCGGCTTTTCAAGCCATGTGATTAATTTCAAATGCTTGTTTTGTGTTGTGATGCTCTAAAAAAATGAATTAAAATTAGCATCTGTAATTTTCTTCGCAATTATTTCACCCGAACCTATGCACACGGAGTTTTCATTATCGGATTACCAATTCAAAATAAAACGTTTGGGGAACTTTACTAAAGCCATCCCTTTTTTACTGCTTCAAACTGAATAATTTGCATATTTACTTGCACCAAACTTGAATAATTTGCATATTTATTGTCATTACACTTATTTTCAAATTTTCGCCTTTTTTATTTACTTCTTTCATAGCGAGCTCTTTACAATGTTCTTGAGTGTTTTTACGTCCTGTAGCAGAACTATTATACATTTTTTGCATATTAATTTTAAGGAAAAAAATTTAAAGCTTAAAAGATATGCATATAAAATATGTGTAAGTCTGCTTATTTCAATGTTCACTGCCAAGTTCTCCTATGTATAACGAAAATGTTTTTGACTCCTTATAATTCTTTTGGTTTCAATATGATGAATTTCCACATCCCTAAAAGTAAGTATTGTTTCTCTTTCTCTCTCTCTTTTTTTCTTTTTTTTTTCTTTGAGTGTTTGTAATTTATTTGCTTCAAAAATCTAAAAGTGGAAATAAAGGTGACAATAACTCTTTCGCTCAAAGATCTTGAAAGTATGGCAAAAAGACCCACTGTTTAATAAAATTGGCGGAAATGCAATACTATCAAAGATGACTTAAAATTTCTTTAACAAAACGTTATTAAAGATTCAAGAAATATACAATATACATAGTACATAAAAAGTCTATGAAATCAAGAGAATGATTCATTAAGTATATTTACTGATGTACATTTAAGCAAAGGTAATAATTTATCAGGGTAATAAATTACAATCTAAATGAATTGAAGAAAACTAATGAGAATGCTAAATAGTATATTTTATTGAACTTAATAAATTATTGTGAATAGGTAAAGCAAATAGCAGTATATAATCTTAACATTTTAACCTAAAAGAATTCTAGTTATATCTAAAATGCAAAGTCTATAGGGATTTATAGATTACTGAAGAGGGAAAATTATTTTGTATATTAATAACATTCTGAGAGACAGTTTGCTATAATGAAAAATAATTTTTTAAATTTAGTTTTACTCACAAATATTTTTTTTATATATTCGTATCTTAATATTTATTTTTTATATATTCGCTTGAAATTGTCTATGAAAAACAAAACAAAATGTAGGAAAATGATGAAGGCTACGAGTAAAACTTCACTTTATTTAGATACGTTATTAAATGATTTCAAAATTGTGAGATTAATAATATTTTCAAATTGCATAATGAATAAACTATTACAAAAAATCTACGATGCCTTTCAAGATTTATATAAAAGGGATGACTTTCAAATAAGGCAGTTTTTATATGAATCATTGCTTTTTAACTGTCGAGATTTGTATAATATTTATCAATTATTACTTTTGTTATCAAGCAATAGCTGAATTCTTTCACAAGATTTTCAATTTTTAAAGAATTTGAATCTAAAGACTGTTTTACTGTTTATGTAAAAGAAGTTATAAAATTATTTTTTCTACTCTTTTAAGTGAACTTCATCTTAAGTAAATAGAAAAACGGTTGCATAGACATTATGCCAAATAAGGAATTAAAATTATGAGGAAAATTGTTTCTGTTGAAAATCAAGTAAAAAATATCATTATTTTGATGGCGAATAATGAAGAATGGAGGAATTGCTTGAGAATTTAATTGTAAAAAAGAAAAAATAAAGAAAGAGTCAAACTTTGGCCTGTTAACTACCCTAAATAAAGAAAAGTTAGAAATAAAATGAAAATAAAATTATAAAGCTAAACCTGAGAAAATTACTTTTAACCATAGGAATGAAACCTAATGTATTTGTGCATAAATTAACAAAAATTTAAAAGATTTTAAAGCATAAAAATAATTTCACTAAAAAGTGTAAATAATATTTAAAGACTCTATATTGAAAATTCAAACTCAAAAGCAAAAGCATTCCAATTTTAGCAATAATTTTGATAAATGTGATTTATAGATATTTTAATAATACTTAATGGAATAATTTGTAGGATATGTTAAAGGAATGATTTATCACGGAAAATTTATTTACGATATGTTCTTCTAGAATTTTGCATTGAAATCCTAATGAAGATTTTGAAGGATAATTTTTCCCATAAAGTAATGTGCAATAACAATAATATTTTTAATTATTGATTTCAAATATTTGTTGCAAGAAACAGCTAAAAGGTTTAAGAATGATTTATGATATTTATGCAATAAATATTGATAAAGTTTGAAGAAATGTCAAATAGAAGTTTTGAAATCAGTTGAGAGAGAAAAAGACATTTTATCAATCATTAAAGATTTATCTTTAGACTATAAGTACAAATAAATTTAGAATTTTCATTTTCACTATTTTTAATCTCATTTTTTAAAGTGAAAATTCTGAAAAACATTTTGAAGAACGTTGTGTAAATAGAATTTTGACATTGGGAATTTTATATCATTCATTATTGAAATCTAGTTAATTTTCCATGATGAAACTAAATATTTGTATTAGAGAGAATTAAATTTATTACATTGTTTAAGGAAACCTTCAGTAAAAATGTATTTATTATTTGAAATAAGATATTCTCTTCAAAATATTTTTCAAATAGCACTAAAATTAGATATCAGGAAATGGATAAGCATGATTAAATATTTTTAGAGGAACTTATCATAATTATTAGAATATTTTAGACATAAGGTAGCTATGTGAATGAGGAATGAAAAATAAAATTAAAATTGTATAAGATGAGAAAGCATTCTATTTGCATGCATCATTTTCTTAATCATAGTACATGTTCTGTTATATTCACAAAGAATAGTTTCCGATAATTATAAAATAATGTTGACAAGTAAATTAAATTAGTTAAAAACAGGAAAATGAATAAATGTTATAGTTAATTTTATTTTTCTCTCATTTTATTTTAAGGAATTGATGTATTACAACTGTCCTTTTTACTTTCATTGTAGGAAAATGAGAATTTTCTATCAATGAAGTTATCAGTAATCAAGAATCAATCAATGAAAAAGACTTCAAATGTCAATCTGTCAATCTGTTTCTATTTTAAGATTCTAATCACCAATTTTTTTCACCCTGTATTATTATCTTTTCTTACTCAGGATACATCTGTTAATTCTTTCATAATTTTTTGAAATGCTTATAGTCAAACATAATTTCTTATGGTTAGACGAACTATAAATGTCTTTCAATGGCGGTTATAAATTGAAAAAAATCTAAAAACAATTATTAGAATTTTTGCAATAATCCAAACAAAAATACATAAATGTGCATTGCTTTATTTATTTTTATAATCACACAAATCTCATGAATTAATTAATCATTGATAAAACAATCAAATAAAAGTATTTTAAAGTTTATTGATAAAACGCTTTTAAATGCTGTAAACTATATTAAACTATTCCTTCGTGTTGACACTACTATATTATGAAACATTTAATGCATAAAATTATGAAGGAAATTGGATCGTGACTACAAAATATACTGCTCATTTAATAGTAACACTGCAGTCTTGAAAGTTTCCCCATTATTTAATAGAAGCCATGCTTCCTGATAAATGAGGTTTGGAGAGCCTGTCAAATAAATTTTCTTCCATGATCGAGAGCATTGCGTGACATGCAATGACAATGAAGCTATAATTTTATGTGAATAATTTAATTAGCACTCATGGAAGAAAAAAAATTATAATGAAAAGCATTTGTAGCTAAGATAAAAACACACATCTCATTTTATTAGTTTAAATATTGTGTAAAGAATAATTATTCATTGCATTTATTTTTACGTATTGATAATTTAAAGAAGAGTAAATGTCATACTTTTATGTCTCCTATCTAAGATTTTTAGTAAATGATACGCTTTATAGATAAGCTCCATTTACTTTAATATAAATTTATTTGAAATTAATTATAAATGAACAAAATTGTGTATTTACATCTATATGTATAAATAATTTTTATTTACATATAGACTGCATTTGTAGTACATTGGATTTAATAATTTCTTGTTTTAGGTATATTTCAATTTATTCCATAAAAATCATTTAGTTCTTAACAAATGAAATTTTACAAGAATATAAATCTGATCAACATACTTTTTATTTAATATAGTTATGAAAACACAGCACTCAATTATTTTTAGGATAAATATAAAAATATAATATATAAGTAATACAATGAAATCGACTTAAAATTTAAATGCAGGCATCTTTACGCATTAATTATTTTTTTAAAAATAATAATATTGAATGTGTAATGCATACCTCAGCATTTCCGATTCCAAAATCATGAAACGTTTGAATTTTTATTATATATAAAATTATTATTGCATAAAATTTAGTATTTTAATATTTTTGTGTATGTATGTGCATATGTAATTTGTATATCTGTAAAAAACATTTACACAGAGATTAGAACTTCAATTATTGTTCAATTTCAAAAATTTACCGTCTTTATACAATATGCCTTGGAATTAGATTTTATAGAATCTGCTTAAAGTTGAAAAGGAATATAATGGTTTGACATGATTTCATGAATGCATTTTTGTAACATATATGATAGGTATCAAATCAGCTATATGTATAATACAAATATTTCTTTAATATTACTTCTGACAAAATATCTAGTGTTATCAATATTTTGAATAAAAAATACGAACACTTATTAACGTTATTAGACCATATTTCATAGAGAATTATAATTTGTTGAAAACTGAACTAAAAACAAACTTTAATAATAAAATTGATGTGTTGTAAGTTTCATCAAAAGGCAATAGAGAGGTATTTTTTAATAAAAAAATATCAGATAGATTTCTTCTGTATGAGAAAAAGGAATTTTTAATATTTAATAAGTACTGTAAGACGTTTCATTATGAACAAACCTATCAGCAAGTAAAACTAGTTTTTTTCTGTGACTACAGTTAAAAATCAAACTTTTAAAACCTAACCAATTTATGTTGATTTAATTTCTAATAATGTAATGGTATAACGTTTTTAGTAAAAGTTATATCGTTTGCTTCTTACAACATATTTTTGTAAATTAAAATGATACTCTAGCCAAGAAATAAACAATTTTACTTCCATAGAAAGTATTCATGTTAAATAAGATCACATAAAATAGTTGTCTAATCATCTGGCGAGAAAAATCAGATAATTAAAACATTTATTTCTTTATCTTTTGAAATACCTGATTTAAAAGCCAAAAAAAAAAAGAAAAAAAAATCATTGCTTGAAATTTTATTTTTAGTGTTATTGGAGCTTATCTCATCGGAAAAATTTAAAAGAGTTATAAAATATATATTTTTTTATTTTTTAAAGACACTAATTAAACTATTTTTATATGAGAGTATGAAAAAGAATTTTTAGATATTATTCATACTTATTCATAATTTCTTGAAATAAATTATGCAACATAACTTATAAATTAAATAAATTAAATAGAATAATTGTTATTGTGAAAACAATAATTATTTTTAACAATGATACCATATTAATATCTTTTATTTGTACATTATTAATGATGAACATTATATTATTAAATTAAAAATGTTTCAAAATGTTTTCCCAGAATACATTTAATAAATTTTATTAGTTACAAATTCTATATAACCCTTTATAACCACATTATGAAGCCAACATTATGGTAATAATGATGTCATCCTTTGCAAAACGCAATGAATTATTGAAATATTCCTTTATAAGATACAATAAATATTTGAAAACTAAATTCAGCTGATGTGAATAAAAAATGGCTTATACCAACTCTTGATTCATAACGTTTAAGTATACTAATTTGTATTTATTTTTCTTTCAATGGAAATTCTACCCACGTCAAATTTATTTTTACTCAAGGAATCAAATTATTTTCTTTTTTATAGTACTACAAATGTGAGCTAAATCTAAATAGATATTTAATTTTATAAAGCTTTAAAAATAAATAAACGCACAAAGCTAAATTAATGATTTAATGATTTATATTTAAAACAATCCAAATGAGACAAGTCTATATACATATTTAAACTTTTTATGAATATATATATATATATATATATATATATATATATATATATATAT
>JAPDSC010082309.1:44138-62413 GCA_026290005.1 Latrodectus geometricus | reverse complement strand
TATATATATATATATATATATTCCTCTAAATAAATTTTTGTTTCATTTTTTTGAAGATGTGAATTTATTTTTCTGGAGATTTCAAGCTCATGTTATTGAATTCTTACCCTCTTCTTCTGATATGTATAAATGTGATGATAAAAAAACGTGTTTCAAATTTTCTAAAAGTGGAAAACGAAATTCTAGAAAGGGAAGTGGTTTATATTGATGACTTGATATTTGTAATATCTGTATTTAATGTGTGCTATATTTTTAGGATATATAATTCGAAAAAGTATAAAAACATACCGGAGTAGCATTAGCAATCTAAAGTTATTAATTACCTAGCACAATTGATTTTGAATTTTTAATCTGGGTAATTGAACTGAACTTATAGATTTAATTTTATTCACACACTTATATATTTTAGGTATTTTTGAACGAAAAATGTTGTTTCTTAAGAAATCAAGTGATTTTCGATATTCAATGTTTTTTTGCTTTCTCTAATTTGTTTTAATTTTATATAAATATTCGACATTTAATTGTTAAAAAACATTTGATTCTAATTAGAATGAATTTCCTGCAAATATGTTTAAGGGTTACTTTAGTCTTTTAAGATTAATTTAGTTTTATGTGGTATAAAAAAAAGAAATTCCTTCCGTTCGTTTGTAAATTCAGTAAACACTTTTAAGAGTGAAAAATATTACAAAAATTGGCATAGATTTGAGAAACAAGAAATGTAAGAAACTCTGAAAATGTGAGAAGCATCCATCAAATTGAAACAGTATTTCAGGGGTAAATATTGGGGAGATGTATGTGTTAGGAAAGAAGTATATATTATGAATATTAATAAAAATTCAGTGCATTTAGCGTATGTATTGAATTACCATTATTCATAATATTTTTAAAACTTATTCTTGAAAATTAAACATTTTATGATTTTTAAGAGTTCATATGTAAAAACTTGAACCATAGTTTATAATAAATTTCTTGTTTATAACTACTTTTTTTGCAGAATTTATATTTCTTATATTAATAAAACTTCAACCCAAATAGGCAAGACATTTAAGTTTCTTTTTTTCACTTTCTGTTTAATCGATCAAAGATATTCTGTTAATTTTTAGATTAAAAATTCTTAAAATTAATATAAATATAAATTATATTACAGAAAATTCCTCAAAGCGGATATTTGCGGCAGAGCTCATTTTATTATCAACATAAATGAATTCAAATGAAAAATTGAGTATACAGAAAAAGTGAATGTTCCTGAATCTATAAAATACACTGAAAATTTCAAAGACCAATGTGATGACACATTCTCCAGTGCTTAATAATGACTATGAATAAAACATTTTTTTCAAACTTTATTATTGACCAATAAAAGGATATGATAATAATATAATAAATCTTTTGTTTATTGTATCTCTCTCTTTTCTTCTCAATTTACGTAACATTTAAAATTACAATAATTCCAGTAAACAAAAATAAGGAAATTAATCTGTCAAGAGATGTATCTGAAATCATGAAATATAATTAATATTTATCACACTTTTATTTCCTGTTAGTAAATGAAAGAAATAGCATTAATCATTTCAAATCTATCAGTGTCTGGATTAAACAATCAACCAAATTTTAAAATTTTATTTTGATAAACAGAAAGAACTTAAACATAAAATATAAAATTATTCAATACATATAATCAAAAGAGTTAAAATATTGAATTATATATTTTTAAATTTTAAACCATGGAACATGTAGAAATGAGTTATTAATATGAAATGTTTAATGTCACAATTTTATTACGCTTAAAATATTGTAAATCATGCAGGTATTTATTGCGAATCAGTACAAAAGTTGCGTTAATTGGCTTTAAACTAACTTTAGCGTAGAAGACATTATTGGAATAACTCAGTAAGAATTTTTTTACAGAAATATATGAGACAGTAATAGTAAATACTTGTTTGTAAATAGAAATAATAATTTAGTATAATAGATCTTATTTTTTTATAAAGAAATGCTTTTTTGTAAAGGATAAAGTATTAATACATAAGTTTTGATAAATTAAAAATGATTTTGAATGATTGATTTATTAATTTATAAGATAAAAAATGCCTTTCTCTCTATTTATAGTTACTTATTCGGCACTTAGTTATTAATTTTGTTATATAAGAGAACTTTTAATGTTGCGAATATATTTTTACGTTCACATTTCACACTATAAAAAATGTCAATTCTCATACGAATCAAAATTCTCTTATTTTAAAAAAATGTACTGCATATTTTGTCCTGTTTTGCATATCAAATATTAAAATGGAGTAAATTTTAACTTTGAGAACTGTATATATATATATATATATATATATATATATATTAAATATGCAGTAATCTATCTTATGCATTATTTATTAGGCATATTTTGCTGTATGTAAAAACAGCTTTTTCTATAAAACTGAGTATTTATGTTGCCTTTTTAACATTTGCATTAAGTAGACGAAAAAGTTAAATTTAAAATTACATATTTTAATATGTTTTCACTTAGTGCTATGAGAATTTTGTTACGTTTAATTCTACCATACTTTATGTGTATTCAATCACATGTTTTTGAATTTGAGATTTGAAGGATAAACAATAATGAAATTTAGAGTTTCTTTTCTTGAAAAATCATTTTAAAAATGTAAATCGCTTATTTTAAGTTTTGAATCTGAAATGCATTAATGCATTTTAACTTCTCAATATGATGGAAAAGTAAATTCATCCAAATGTTTCTATCTCTGAAGTAAACTACGTGTTCATCCTAAGTAAATCTTATCTCTTAATGTCTAAAGTATGAATTGAAAAGCTGGCTCAGGATATCTCAATTTCAGTGTAATCCACATTTATTCCCCTGACAAAGTATAAATTGTGATATAACATTCGTAGGATGATTTGTTTGTTCCCATTGTTATTTCATTCCAGGTTAATTTTCTTTACTAAAAGATGACGGATATTTTGAAGGTATCTAAATAATGTAAATAACGAGAAGAATCTCGGCATTATTCATGAACATAAAAATGTAATATTCTATTTTTATTACATAGTGTATGTATGAAAGACAGAAAATATCTTCACAAAGCAGAATTAGTAAACAAACATTAATTAAAAAATATTAAAATAAAAATTAACAAAAGCAGTCCAATGAAGAAAGTTATTTTGCTTTATGGGATTGGTATGAAATGCCTTATACGATTGTTAAATTGGAATTTTATTCCTGCATTTTAAAGTTTTTCCCTAAAATCTCTATAAAACTCTTCCTTTCTCTCTCTTTAAAGTACAAATAAAAGAATACTTTTTCTTTCACAGAATACATTTTTTTGTTAAAAAATCAGTTAGTTCTGATATGATTTTTATAATTTTCAGTAGGTTAAATTAAATTGGAATGAATGAAAAAAAAAGGAAAACGATAAAAATCATAATTTTTTTTTTGAAATTTAAGAAAAACATGCTTACATAAAAATTTAATTTTATTATTAATGATCATCTCTTTTCTTAAATTTAATTATCTTGAAAACAGATACAGAAAAAACTTTTTAACTCAATTAGTTTTACCCCTTGTATGTATAATTTATTATAACTAAAAATTTTCATTCTCAGCAAAAACGTCTAAATATGGATAATTTTTACAAAAGTATATTCTTAAATATTATATATTATCAGATGAGAGTATATTCATGTTCTATAACAATTAAGTAGCATAATATTCATTAAATATCAAAGTGCTGAACACTGAAAATTCATTAATATATAAATAAATTTCTTCGTTTCTCAAATTTGTATTTCTATTAAGAATGTTTTTGTGAGAGCAATTTCAAGTAATATATTTACGTCCATAAAATTAAGGAATAACATATTTTTGCACCTAATTGCAAATGAGTAGAAACACCAAATTTGGATGACATGCGCACAAAATAAGAATAGTTAGGGTTATTCATAGAAGTTCAGTTAAGAAAAACGCATAAATGATTCAATGAAAAAAAATTCTATGGAAAATTTTATTTTTGGAAATAAAAATTATCTGTTTTATGTTGAAAATGTCATGAAAATATAACTACAATTGTTTAAGTAACGGATATAAACACCTCTAATTGAATGTATGGTGGCATCGATGTTCCTTGTTGTCAATTTAAGTATTTGATTACCGAATAGAGAGGTAAAGATCAGACACGCAGAAAACTGTTTTACAGCTTTGGAGGCTCCTACAAACATTGGAAGAGGACTTAAACAAGTGACATGTCTACAAATATAGTTCCACAGAAGCTCTGTGGCATTCAAGTCAGAACATGGAACTGGCCATTTTATTTACCATACATCAAGGCCTTCAAAATATTTCTCAACAATTACAGCACGATGAGAGAGAGGTCGGGCGTTATCATACATCAGAATGAAATCATTGTCAATTGCTCCGACATATGGCAGGATGTATGGATAAAATAAACCCAACACGATGTTTCACACCAGTTACAATTCCTCTCTGGAACACATATGGATCAGAGTGACCACCTAGTAAAATTAATGACTAAACCGGTATTCTGCCTTAGTAAAAAGTACGAAATCGTATTGATCTCCGATGCAGAAAACGTGTTCTCTTGCACATAATAAGCGGTCACTTCTCTGTTGTCCAAGAAGTACACCCAACTGGTTGCCTTGCATAGAATCATGCATGGTAAAAACAATGTACAAACGCAATGTTCAAGACTTCGCAATTTACAAGCGGATATTCTTTTGCCTAGATCTACAGAGTGGTCTACAACAAACAGCTGCATAGAAATAATTCTCCTTCTGGGTGAACAAGCTTTAGAACAATGTTTTGTAGATATTATCTGTCTGAAAGTGTCTTCTAAACACAAGCACTTCCGGTTGATATTGATTCAAGAGAAGTTGAATCAAATTGTCTTATTATGCCGCATTCAATATCATTTTAAGGTTGATAATTACCATTTATTTAAAAAAAAATCTAATGGTTTCCTAGACCCTTATTTTTTATATAGATGCTGTATTCAGTATCATCTCGTTGATTTGATGCACTTTCTTATTGTTTACCTAGCCAGGCCTGTCTCAATCACGTATGTGATTTCTGGAACTGGAGTATATATTTATATGTGTGTGTGTTTATTAAAACTATGTTTTCACAAGTATAATAGCCCATTTTTCACCAGATTTGGATTTTTGTAGTAAATAGGAATTTAATAAAATAAGGGAAATCGACAAGATTATTAGTATAAAATGTAAAATTAGTAATTATTTATACAATTTAAATTTATATAAAAGACCTTGAAAAATATATCTTGTTCATTTAAAAATTTAAAACTATTTTATTACTAATTAATTTTTTATTAATTCATAAATTTGATATCGTAGCCACAGATGAGTTCACTGAAAAAGTCTGCCCTTAAAAAAGAGTTTCTAGATAAATTTAACTCCATTTATTTTTTTAGTCATCAGAAGATTTAAACTTCTTCATTTTAGTACTTTTAAATGCAGGTTTACAAAATGTTCCCTTAAAATATTCGTGATAATTTTTTAACATTCGTGATAAATTATTTTTGGAACTCTAGATGTTAAATGTTCAACGAAAATCATTCAGAAAACTAGCAACAATGTTCACAGTTTTAAGAGTAAAAAATAGTATGAAAGTTTTAATTCAGAGGTTATTAAGAACGATAATCAATCAGCATCAAATGCAATTTTTAAGCTGATATACAGTTTCCATTGAGTAATTCATGTGTCATTTATAATTTACACAGTGGCTTCATAGATTTCATTATTTTTAAATCACAAGTGGCAGTTGTCAAGTTAGAGCAATATTATGATTGCATTTGTGGATTCAATCGTTGTGGAATATTTCCATTTTTTTTGAAGAATGATAATCTCATAAATTAAAGTACTGTCAGAATTAAAATTTTCTCCTTCTGATTTTAAATTACCATTGGCATTTATTTATTTAATGAATTTTCACTTCTTTTTAATAGGGTGTGTTCTCTCATTCATTAAATCCTACTGACATTCCTTTCTTTGTAACCTTTTCGCCATATCTTAGAAACACGCATCAAAAATAATTAATCAGAGCTTGCTTTTACATCGGAACATTTATAAAAATGTTTTCCTAATCTTTGAATTCTAAATTTATCTCTTCCACTAATAACAGCATTGGGTAGATGATAAGTCAAATTATAAAGACAGTTATTGAAAAGTAATAAAAATAACTGCAATTAAGAAATATTTAAGATAATATTGTATTTATTTTGAATGTCAACTTTTCTGAGCATACAGTAATTAAGTTAATATTTTCCCTTACTTTGTTACTATCTTTTTCACCCGTTGGGGTTGAAATGTTTTGATTTTAGTAATATTTATGTTATCAAAATATAACTTGTCATTTTCTTAATTTATATTATCCGTAACATATTTAAGCTGTACTTTTTGTCTGGTATTCGATTGTAATTAATATTAATTTGTTTTATTGTTTTAAAACTGAAGATTATTTGAAATTAAAGAAAAAATGTACTGAAATGTTTGAAATGATGCTAGTTAAAACTACAAACAATAAAACTTACATGAATATTTCTATTCATAATAATTTCCCAAACAATTATATTATTTATTTCTTGAAAATACTGTTATCTATTTCTTGAGTATACAGTTGTTTGATTCGTAAATAATCAGCAGTAAAATCTTTATTTTACACTGAATTATTTTTATTAAATAAAAAAATTATTTGCTTTACATAATTTCAAATTTTAAACACATATAAATGCTTAATTAATTTTTCTATTTCTACAGAATCGGATAGAGATCCTCCGTTCTGAATCAAAACTTTATGTTATACTTCTTTTCTTATATTTTTTCTGACCAGGGATAATTCATTTAATCATTTTAACTAACGTATGATACTATTTTTAAAGTTTAAAACAATAATAATTTAATAAAACAAAATGCATTGATATATTATGTTTGGTTAACAACTTTAAAAGTGAGTTGTAAAGTTTGATTTCATTGAAAAATATTTTCTCAACAGAATTCTGTACTTCATACTGATTATACTGAATTTTATATCAGCTCGCATACTCAATTTACAATATCATACTGAATTTTCTTAATCAGCTCACATTATTCTTACAAAATATTCTATAATTCCCAATATATTAATGTACCATATAATGCATATTAAGTAAAAAAATAGTTTAAAAAAATAATATGATTGATTTTTCTTCCAAATATTTTATCAGTTTCAGTTATGTAGCAACAAATGACAATATATGTGCTTGCATAGTTGATATTAATTTCTTTTTTTCTTTCAATTGATGCTTAAAAAAAATATGATAGAAATGTCATAACTAGAAAGCATACGATTTATGAAAATATGTTTTAAGATTATTCACAATTATGTTCTTTTGACATTTTAATTCGAATACTTTTGAGATCTAAAAGATACTGCCTGAGTAAATATTTTAGTATTAGTTATTATATAAATAGTATTATATTCGTATTAACCCTTTTAGTATTGTGTATAAAACTTTTAAGACATTATTATTTAATTTCTTGTGCTTTATTCTTATTTCATAATTTTTCTTTTTAACTAGGATTTTTCTTTTAGAAAATATCTTATTTATTTATTTATATGGAATTTATAGAAATACATTTATTTTTCAATTTTAATTATAATAGTTTCCAAAATGATGTTTATATTTTTTTTATTTAATTTAATTAATAAATAATCTTCATTTATATTTAGTGATATCTATAAGAACTAAAATTCTACCCTTAGGAGAAGTCGTAACTCAATACCTGAAATACGTAAAACCTTAAGAATATCCTCTTTTCGATATGATAAGCGACTAGTACAGATAAAGTGATGATCATGGGACTAAGAGTTCTTTCTAATTTAGCTTCGTGAAGACTGACGATGACTAAAGACATTTTTATCGTAATCTAACTCCTGTAATTCTTACCAGAAGCTTATCGATGCATGTCAAAAGTAGTTTGACGATAGTAAAAATCAATGAAAGAAAGTAGAACTGACATTTCTTGTTTTATGGATACCTTGACTAGGAAGATGTCATATCGTGTTAAGTAGAAGACATATTAGAATTCTAATCCTATGTGATTGTTCCTTTAGTTTTATTCATGGTTAATGCATAGTTTGATTTTTTGCAGCATATTGGAAAAAGCATGTATTAATATAATCCGAAAATATTATCTTTTTGATTAAAATATACGTTTTACAATCCTTAGGATAAATAATAACGTAGGATAAAATTCCAAAATTTGTATAGTATTCATGAATAAGTAATATAAACCATAATGATGAGAATGCTAAGTTACCAGTTTCAGTCTCTAGCTTTCAGTAAATTAGTTCATTGGTTAAATTTCCATCTTGGTCACAGGTGTTTTCCATGGATCGAAGTCTACTTTAAATATTTGGTCATAGTAAAAATATCCCATGTGTGCAGTTAGCAGCTATAGAGAAATTTACGAATTAAACAGATAATTTTTTTCTTTTTTTTTTTTTTGAAATTTGTGAATGAAGATAAAAAATGTAACTTGTGATTAATGTTTTGCAGAATATCAGTATAATAATAATGATCAACATTATATTAGTATAAAAATGTATGAATAACCTTTATGAAAATCTAATTTGTTTTTACCAAAATAAAAATAAATCAGATGAAAATAGATTCATACATTTTATAATATATATTTTTTATAAAGAAAATAAATAAAAAATGACTGACTTTTTCGAATAAAGGATAATTAAATGTTTCGTTTCTTAAGAAAACAAAATTTTAACTTTTAAAAATTGAAAAAAATATATAAAGTTGAGGAATTTTATTTTTGTTCTCAGGATTAAGCATATGTAAAAAGCACCATAATATAATAAAATTCAAAATTTATGCATTAGTTACTGAAAATTATGCAATGATGCAAGCCAAGCACATTTATATATCCTTGTATATATATATATATATATATGTAGATATACGATTGGCAGAAAAATATATTTAAACGTAATTGCAGAGACTTAAAGAAATTATTTAAATAATTATAAAGTTGCACATAATATTGCACAAAAATAAAATACTTTTATAAAAATTATATAGATTAATCAAAAATGAATAAAACACGATTAACTCTTAACGTGAATTTTTTTTTGTTAATTATGCTATGAAAATAAGAAATAACATGTTACTCAATGATGGATTGGTACTAATTACTTAATTTTTGAACTAGAAATTAACATTTTCATAAAGAATTGTAAATGTTGACAAGCTGTCAGACTACGATGCCACTATTAATCACCATCCTTTAATTTAATATACTTACTTGAAAAAAATTTTAATTTTGGATTTGCTTAAGAGATCATTAATCTTAAATTTCTTTTAATTTAAAATTATCTTTCTGATATTCTAACAAAAGTGCTTCTATTATAAAAGAAGCAAGCAACTGATTATGATTGACTGATTTAAAATGAAAAGTAATTAGTTTCAGAAGGCAGTTTTCCAAAAGTACATAGTATAAGGAATGAAGCATATTTAAATGCATAATAGCGTTGAATTAAAAGAAGCAATCAGTAATATTTTTTCTTTTAGTTACAATAGTTATATTTAAATATGTTATATATATATAAAGAAATTAGAATTTAATTTTATAATTTTCTGAAACATGGCAAATATTTTAAGCTTATTTATGAAAATAATTAAGGATTTATCTGTTCATTATATAGTAATTAGTTAATTTACGTTTTTATTTTTTGTTTATTTATGTACATCTACATATTTACTTAAATATCTGACAATCTTTAATATGGTTATGCAATTGAAATTTTATTTGTAAATTTTATTTAAAATTGTATTGTATTTTCAGTTACGTCTTTTTTAAAAAACGTCGTTTAAGAATGTTAGTTCTCTCTCTCCCTCTTCTGTAAATTATAAAATAACTACATTTAACAAATGCAATAAGATTTTTATAGTTTATCTTAATTTATACATTTGTATTAGCTCTGGAAGAAAAAAAATACGAATTATGAGAATAAAGACCATATTAAGTAAAATTAATTGAAATAAAAGATATTTTCAATTTTTAAAGCTTACCAATAGATAAACAAAAATAAAAATAATTTTTCAGCCAACTTATTGTCTTAGAATTTATTATTTCTCAAATCTATTTTAGAGATAAAATAGCAGGAAAATACTAAGAATATACTTTTATTATGATTAAATGTTTTTTTTATTGTACATAATGTTATACAAATTTATTAGAATCACGAAAAATATTTCTCATGACACATATTAAATACAAAGTAACCATCAGCGGATATTAAGTGAAAATATTCACTATATTATTGTCACTGCTCAGAGAAAATTTTACTTATTTATCATCGTATTGTTATTAAATTTTTTATCATTCATTGATTCATCACAAGCTTTATACAAAGATACATATAATATTAATTGGAAAAAATACAGCTATTATTTAATTTATATCATACACTACTGGCCATTAAAATTGCTACACCAAGAAGGCGACATGCTACAGACGTGAAATTTACACGAAAGGAAGAAGGTGCTGTGATATGCAAATGAATAGCTTTTAGCGTATTCAGACAAAGCAGGAGCCAGTAGCGACACCTACATTGTGTTTAAATGAGGAAATTGTCTGCCCGGTTCCTCATACACAAATTTCATTTAAACGTTGTTGCCTGGTGAAAAGTTGTTGTGATGCCTCGTGTAAGAAGGAGAAATGTGTACCATCACGTTTCTGACTTTGACAAAGGTCGAATTGTAGCGTGCCGGGATTGCGGTTTATCTTATCGCAGTATTGCTGCTCGCGTCGGTCGAGATCCAAGGACTGTTAGCAGAATATGGAATCGATCGGTTCAGGACGGTAATACGGAACGCCATGCGGGATCTCAACGGCCACCTATCACTAGCAGCCGAGAAGACAGGCATATTATCCACATGGCCGTAATGGATCGTGCAACCACGTCACGAGCCGTGAGTCAAGAAACTGGATCATTTGGAAGAAAACAAGTGTCTGCACGAACAGTTCGACGACGTTTGCAGCAGCATGGACTCTCAGTTTGGAGAACATGGCTGCGGCTTCCCTTGACGCTGCGTCATAGACAAGAGCGCCTTCAATGGTGTGATCAACGATGAACCTGGGCGCATGAATGGCGAGACGTCATATTTTCAAATGAATCCAGGTTCTGTGTACAGCATCATGATGGTTGCATCCGTGTTTGGTGGCATCATGGTGAACGCACACTGGCAGGTTGCATTCGTCATCGTCATAATGGCCAATCACCTGGCGTGATGGTATGGGGTGCCATTGCATATACGTCTTGGTCACCTTTTGTTCGCATTGACGGTGCACGTTGCGAACACGAACAGTGCACGTTACATTTCTGGTGTGTTACGACCCGTGGCTCTACTCTTTGTTCGAACCCTGCGAAACCCTACGTTTCTGCAGGATAATGACCGACCGCATGTTGCAGGTATTGTACGGACCTTCCTTGATATGGAAAATGTTCGGCTGTTGCTCAGGCCAGCATGTTATCCAGATATTTCCCCAATAGAAAACGTCAGGTCAATGGTTGCCGAACGACTGGCTTGTTGATGAACTGTGGCATCGTGTTGAAGCTGCATGGGCATCTGTACCTGTACATGCAATCCAATCTCTGTTTGACTCAATGCCCAAACATATAACTGCTGTTATTACCGCCGGAGGTGGTTGTTCTGGATACTGATTTCTCAGGATCTATCCAGCCAAATTTTTTGAAAATTTAATCACTTGTTATTTCTAGTATAATATATTTGTCCAATAAATATCATTTTGTTATCCGCATTTCTTCCTGGTGTAGCAAATTTTAATGGCCAGTAGTTTATTACTAAAATTATGTGATGAATATTTAACGGAAATATTAACAAGTAATTTATATTTAACAGGAAATTATTGGTATCATAATTTAAACATGATTGAAAAACAAATTAACATTTTATATGGCAGTTATTTTAAGAACTATAAATTCCTACATTAAAAATGGAATCTTAAATAAATACTCAAAAAAGCATCAAGTAAACATACAAACGAATTCTGTAACTATTATATAAAGTTAGTATATATTAGTAAATGCCATTTTATTTAAATTAAAATTGAATCGTATAATGATTATAAGTTTATAACTGTGTAATTTATTTTGAAGTTTCTAGGATAAAGTTGCGCATTTAAATTTATTATCAATATGTTCACACCCACGGAAATTATAACAAAGACATTTTTTTTTTTTTACATAAAATTCATTTTACCTTCATGTTCAACGCATGGCACTGATAAGGAAAATTTCAGTAATGGGATTGAAAACAAATTCCTTCTAATTAAATTCAGAAATTAAAGTTAGTTAACTTTTTACATGTGACTTATCTTTATAGGATTTCCTGTTAGCTGAATACATAGAAAATGAGGATGGCAGATCACCAGTCCCATTAAAAGCTGATGTACGATTTCTGCTAGTTAATTGCGGAAACGGTTAGATGGTTAGACATAATCCATTCATTCCCAAATTCAGATTGAGACTTGCAAGCTTTGTGAAATTTCTAGTAATTTCATAAATATTTCTTTTGCCTTTGAATGAAAATGAAGTGACAATTTAGAATGAAATTCTCTCTCTATTATGAAGATCTTATAGTTTTGGAGTTAGTTGAATTTTCTTTCACAAATTTGAATGTTTTTTTTTATTATTTTACTGAAAATAGTTTCCATTAAAACCGATGGATATTTCTTCCAATAAATATTATTTTTCACATACATGACTATAAACTGTACATAAATAATATTTCTATTAGATATTTCTTTGGATTAAACATTTTACTACACATAAAACTTAAATTTAAATTCGTGAAGTCAAATTGCTGTAAAATGAATTAAATAGGTAATTGTTTTGGTAATTTAATCAAATGTAATAATAATCAAAATGTATTATTTGTTATCTTCTTAAATAATTAAAATAATTTAGAATTTAATTATTTTTTCCGTAACTGAAATATTTCAAGAACAAGTACACTCTTATTATTGTGACAGAAATTCTGGTAATGCTAGTTATTTTGTCTGTAACTTATTAAATCCATACATTGAAATTTTACTTTAAAATATAATTAGTTTTGATATCTTTAAATATTTTTGTGCAAATGATGATTGTCGTGAAATTTGAACAATTAAAAATGATAGAATATTTAGTGTAATTTAAGGCATTTAGGAAGTAAGTGAATTTCCTGTACATAAAAATATTTTAATTTTTAAGTTACAAATATACAGTATCTGAAACAAAGTACAGTATTTCTTTTGAAACTCATTTAGAAAATATTTTATTTATAATAAAAAATCTAGAATAACTGAAAATTTATACAGAAAATTGCAAGCTTGTTTTCTCTGTCATCACGTAATTTGTAACACAATTTATTATTAAACCAATTTATTATATATGCAACTATTAATGTTTTTGTGATTTGTGAAATGATTTTTATATTACTCAGGAAAAAATGTTCCATCAAATTTCATAAGACTTAAAACAAAATACATTTAAGTTAAAAAACAAGTTTTATAAAACAATTATGTATATTATTTAAATATAACTATCTGTGAAAATCTGAATTTCTTTAAATGTTTAGCAGTAAAAATATTCAGTACAATGAATAATCTTAAGAATTATTTAATCTTCTTTAAAAATTATGGCAAAAATAGTTTTACTATAATAGAAGTAAGAACATTAAATATTAGTATGTTGTTAGAAACTGAGTTTAAATAACTATATTGACTGTAATAAATTTATTTAAATTGCTTCCAGTCACAAACATTCAGTAAGTGCAAAACAATTCCTACCCTTAAACAGTTTTTTTTTAAAAAAATTCTAAAATAGTGTATTTTGATATCTAATTTGAAATAAATCCTCCGAATTACAAATATTGATAAATGATTCAAATGCTGCAGATGTATGAATAATTCCCAAAATTATATTTATATATTGTGATTCCAAGAGAAACAAAAAATGCAATATTGTTTAGTAATTAATATAAGAGAGATGTGTTAACATTTTTTAATAAGATAAGTTAACAATTTTTTATGTTAAAATCACAAAATATAAAATTACTTTTTATGTAAATTTTTTTCCGTAAAATTTATGCAATAAAAGCATAAGATTTTAAAAAATTTTGTTTTTTTTTCATTTATGGAAAGTGATTATAAAATTGCAATTACACTCATTTATATTTAGTAAAGTCATTATAAAACAACACATTTTATTTTTAAATTAGTACGTATTAAAATATGGGGAGTAAACTTACACATTTCCTTAAACATAATAAATAAAAAACATGATATTAAATTTGCTATTCGTAGTACATATAACAAAAATATTAATTATGTTTGCATGTGTAAATTAATTTTATTATTTGTTTGATTATTGATTTTAATATTTAAAAGTAAATCCTGTTTTTATAAGAATTGAATGTTATTTGAATGTTATTTTATATCTTAACAAATATGATGAATTTTTCGTTAAAATTTCTTCCTTTCTTTTAGTTTACTTATTGATTTATTTTAACTAAAATTTATTGTTTCAGATTTCCCATTTTTAATAAAATTTCTGATTAATGAATAATTTTTGCACTTTTAATTAGTTTAATTGAGGTACTCGTTAATTCTGATTATCAATAATTACATACGCATTGTAATAAAATATAATCAGCAATAACATGCAGCTCAATTAAATTAGTTCTCATTCACAAAAAGTAAACGCAGAAAAATTAAATAAAATCAAACCCACTAAAACGCATTAAAATATTTGTTTAAATATCCTGTATGTATTTAAAACAAAGTATTTTTATCTACCAGTAGTTTTATTAATATATAAGTATACCATTTAATAATGGAAATGACTATCGATTATTCTACATTAAATATTAAATAATTAAAAACGAAAAGCTAACTTATTTAATAAAAACAATTACTTTGTTTTATGGGTCAGGGATTAAAAAATAATCAAATGATTTAATGGATACTTTATTCGAACTGAAAAAAATAGCTTATTATTTAACTAACTTATTAATCTAGCTAATCCTTATACTAGTGAACAATTAATTATAACATATGTGTGCATTGTAATAAAGTTTTATTTTGCAAATATTATTGTAAAATATTTGGGGAAAATTAATAGTTTTTATTAAGGCTTAGCTGAAAGAAATTGAATGATTGAAAATATATTTCTTTTTTTTACCGAATTTTATCAATAATAATGTGTAAGATGACAGAAGAAATTTCAAAAAATATTAACAGCGAAATGTTCTATCTGATCAAATAACATGGAATTATTTAAAAAATTCTCTAATAGTTTTCACATAAAGAATTACTTACAAATTTTTCCTCTCAAGTCACTCAAGATAAATAAAAATTGGTATAGCAAAAATACGGTATTATAATACTGCTTAGTAATTTAATATTGCTTAATTATATATTTTTAATATAAATTTTTTTCATATATGCAATCATTAAGACATCCTTTTTATTAGAAACATTACAATATTATTATAATTTCATACAGTATGGTGTGCTCCCACATACCCATGTATCCATGAAAGTGCTATCTCTCCAACCATTTAAGATAGATTAAGATAGAAGCTAGTAACATGTTGTTACTCGCTCCTATCTTAATCCATGGCCGCGAAGTTCACCAGATCTAACTACGTAATATTTCTAGTTATAGGGATGTTTAAGAGGTCAAGTGCATCATGGATGTGCTCGACGTTGAATGACTTTAAAGTTTCAAAACTCTTCGTGTGCAAAGCATGAATACTGTCACTTATGATCTGTTGATGAACAACATACTGTACATCGGCTTGAAATTCCGCAATTTAATGAAGACGGTCATGCTCTGCCTTCCTCCCTTTATCATCCTAGAAAATATTATTCTTTGCTACTCTTGTGCATTTTTGTAAACTGAAGCTAGCTTCAGTTTGGTTCTAGCTTCCGTAAACTGAAATGTTTTAGTTTCTCCCTTATCTTTACTTAATGTGGTTCGATAACAAGATGTTCAGAAACTAATCAAAAAATGTTAATACATTTTCTGTATTCCGATTCGGTCGTTTATTAAATTACATATGTTTCCTGCAATAACACCGTCTTTGTACATTTTGGAATTAAATTACTTTCTTGCATTTCTAAGTGCGCTTGTCATATACAGACCATAATATTGTTTCATTCAATTCAACTGTTTGCACTGTAGAATTCCTTTTATGAATTAAGTTTAACTATAACAACTAGATATCTCACTATTAAAGTATCATTATTTTTTAGCAACCTAATATCCAACCAATTGATTTAACGTTGTAATTAGAAATAATGCATATATTTGTCCTTTATTCAAATTATTATCAAAATCTATGATTCATAATTGTAATGATGATTGTAACGAATAAATGATGAATAAATGATTCGAATATTACCAAAATAATGACCATTAATTATTTTAATTAAATTCTGGATTCAAATTATATTTCATACATGAAGTTTATCTCAATATATAGAAAAACCACAATATCTTTGGCAACATATACAGTTTCAATTTTATTAGTTATTTCTCCCTCATTACCGACAGTATTTGTTCCATCGTTTATTGTATTTTTTTATATAATCTTAAAATTTCAGCTCTTAATTATAAAACTGAGTTTTTTGAATAGCTGATTCATGATTCGATCCAAATTACTATAGAAGGTTTTTCATTGTAGAAATTTCAGCGATGGTTTTGTTAGTTTTTTTTTTACGCACATCTGTTATGATAAGTGTTTCAGAAAATTCCGTTCGAGAACATTTAAGTGCTCACGCGTGTTTAAGTGAAATAGACAACTATACATGGAAAAGTCTTTTTTGAAGTCAGTCACACACGTAGCAATACCTAGAGAGTATATGAGAAAATGATTCGCTATAATTTTGGATCTTAAATACATGGGGTACAATATTTCATATCTAGTATATAGCATAAACTATATATTAAATATAACATATATAGTAAATAAATGTTTTGCTGTGTGTTTTCTGTACTATCAGACACACGTTGCTCTTTTTGTTTTTGATGTTTATATATTTGGTTCTGATGATATTTTTAAATTACTCAATACTACACTATTCAATATATTAATATTCAATAATTTAATTCAAGATATTAAACGTTCTTTTGCGTATCATTTAAAATTTTAAATGTCCAACTGTGTGTGTTGCATTTAGCTAAAAAATCATATTTTAATTATATTAAAGAAATGAAATTTTAGTTTCACAGAAATATTCAGTCTATTTAGATTATGTATTATCATTCGTGCATAGAACAAAAATAAAAATTAAAAATAAGTGTACATTATAATGTTTATATTTTTTTTAAATTGATTAAATAAAAATAATTTAATTTGTTGATTCCAATCATTGAATAAAAATTTTAGAATGAGGAAAATATAAATAGAGTAAAATATTTTAAAATATATAATGTAAGAATCAAATTCCTAAGTTGATTTAAGCACTTTCAAATGAAGAAAACTTTTACAGAATTTTATTATTCTTTTTCTGTATACCAGTTCCTATTTTCTACACATCATGCAATATATTTTTCGAAATATTTGGATCCTGTGTATTTTTTCTGGAATTTCTGAAATTGTTTTTCTTATTCAAAGTCGAAGCAAGAAAATTGTTCCTGAAACTGACTTTCAATATTGAAGGCTTTTGCTGAGCACACAAATTGCATTCCAGAAAATTTTCTTTCGTATTTTTCTCTACATTGTGATTTTCTGCATGAATAAATGCAAGAAATGAAAATTTTGATAACTTGTGTAAATTAGTTAGAATTGAAAATTGTTCGATATATTTTGATTGCATTTAAACATGATTCTGTAGTAAAAAATACAAATTCTACTTTTGTTAATAAATATATTAATAATTCATTGACTCTTATTTCATGGAATTAGTTCTGCTCAAATTCTTTTTTATCTTTAGCTGATACTTGTGGCTGGATTTTTATAAATGTTTTTTTTTTATTTTCATGGTTATTTTCAAAATTTTTGTTTTGTAAAATTACCTTAAATAATCATGATATTTTATTTGAAATTTGAACAACATAAGTAATTTTGTGTATTCATTTAAAATGTATTATTCTAATCGAAATAATGGTTTTTGATTTCTGTAAATATATTTTTATTTTATAATTTTATAAGTATTACGTATTTTAATCT
>JAPDSC010082309.1:14405-28967 GCA_026290005.1 Latrodectus geometricus | reverse complement strand
GTCTATAAAATGATTAAACTAGATTTAAATCGAAATTAGATTTAAACGAAAAGTAAAATATATTGTACTTTCAATTTCATTTTTAATTTTCCTGTATAATAGCTTGTTTCTTAGCAAAGGAAAATAGTTAATATTTGTTGATGATATAACATGTAGTAGAACAAAATATTTAAAATTTATTATTGGTTAAATATTGAACAAATGAAATTTTTTATTAAAAACTATTAGTTTAAAATTAAAGTTATGATATCATTTTTTATTTCGATACATTTGTAAATGTAATTTTTCCTCTTTTTATTTTTTTCCCTTGTAAAGATATTTATAAGAAAAATCTAAAGAAAAATTTTGCAATTGAAATCTTTACAGAAAATGAAGTCAGAAGCACAGAAAATGTTTTGAAAAAATTCAATTTGTTATTTTTTCCATGAAAATATTCTTACCAAACCTCGTAAAAATGTTTAACATTTGACTGCTTCTCAGAATTGACCTTACAAATATAAAAAAAATAATAAAAAATGTATAAGAAATATGATGGAAGTGCAAAAATGTTTCCTTTTGCCACAATTGAGAATTATAAGTTGTCAAAAACATTCTAAGAATCATTCTTTAATTTATATGTTGCTATCAATATTTGACATGAATAAATGATTCCTAAAATATTCTTCTAAGACTTTGATAATCCGTTGCATATTCAAATTTTTCGTATACACTTTCAATATTTCCAAAAGAAAATTTTAAATAAGAAATTTAGCCCCTCTTAGTAGTTGTCAAAAATAACTTTTTAATAAACTTAAAAAATTAAGCTCCTTAAAAATAGATTTTAATCACGTTTTGCTTTCTTTTTTAACTACCCATCAAAATATGCAATTTAAGAAGAATTTAAGTTGAAAGAAAACATTTTGCTGATTATATAATTTCTCAATAAAAGATAGAATGGATGCTTTTTATATTTACCCATTTTAATTATTCTAAATATGAATGATTTCTTTGAATTAAGTATTAACCATCAAGTTCCTGATAATAAATTATCAATTTTTTGCATTGTATAAGATTTATAAAATTAAAATTTAATGATAATCATATTTGTAACGATCGGTATCTATGAATGTGGAAATTTGTTTTTTTTAATAGTTTCACAAATATGTTTATCAGTGTTATTTATTAATACGACAAATTGGAACAGCATTTTTAATAGTTTCAAAAATTTTAATGTACATATTTTTATAAATAAATATACAATCTAATTAATTATCATCTGAAATAAAAGCGTAGTTGTTATTTTGCTTCTTGGAATAATATCAATAGTATATAATAGAATTAATCACTATATGTGTCAAGCAATTACTGGAAGCATATTTGCACAAAAATATAATTTATTCACGTAAGAGTAGCAATTTACGTAACAATTTTCATGCGTTGATGTGCAACGGATTAGTCACCCAGTACCCACAGTTAGAAGAAATATGTAATATATAATTGTAAAATAAATTATAGTTCATTAACAATGATAATTATTTAATTATTATACATTTGAGACCAGAGAGATAAATAACTCATTTAACTACAAAACATTTAAGTTCTTCAAAGCATTTTGTTATTTATTATAGATTTGAAATGGTCAAGAATCTATAACTTTGAATACTTTGAATTTTGTATAGCTTATTATTTTTGCACGTATAAGTAATTATTGTATCACATTTTTTTCATGCAGAATCAGTCATTGCTTAGCTTACCAATAATTTACTCAGTTTAAAAAAATTCTTTTTAGTTTACACTAACTTAAATAAGTCATTTCCTACAGTTGCACATCTAACTTCATTTACAGTCTTACGCATATAAAACGTATAATATGAATATATGAAGCATCATTTTTTAGTTTATTTAACTAAAAAATTCCTGGAATTAACTTTTTTGAAAAAAAAAACAAAAAAAAACAGTATAAAAACTTATAAACTAAATAGTTTACTGTAGTTATACTTGGGTTCAGATTATTCTAAAATATTAGTCTAAATCTGCTATATAAAGGAAATAAAAAGTATTACTAAAAACTAATGAAATTTAATTTTTGAAGAGTTGAGTGCACAAAGTAATAGTATAGGGTTCAAAAGTATGACCATTCTTAATATTTTACAATTCAAAATATTAAGAAATAATATTCGTTAAATTTGGAATTAATAAAACATCAGCAATTTAAATGATCTGCCAGAATATTTTTTTAATTCTTCTGATTTTGAATAAATTGATAGAAATTAAATAAAAAGAGTTATAATATAAATTAATTTCACTCTATTAGATTGTATTTCTGCCGTTTGATAAATCATTACGTTTCAATGAATTTTTAAAATTATTTATTGTAACATAATAAAATACAATATGTTTTATATTTTTTAAAATTATCTTACATATTTAATTAAAACAATATGATTTCATTTGTTGAAAGAAAATAATTCATTTTTCTTTAAAAATATGTTTAAATAAATAGGATAATTTGTATTCATGCTTTTTATTTTTGATGAATTAAATGATCTCAGAATAAAAAAGTCATAATTATTTCATTCTGTATAAAATTAATAAATATTAATCTGAAAATTATTTCCGATTAGGCTAGCTAAAAATATTTTCCTAAGTTTTTTTAACAGACTGAGAGAATTGCAATAAAATACTCTTATCATGCATATGTAAAAAAAAAGAAATTAATTTTTTCTTTACTAATAATTTTAATTATGTTTGTATACCATAAAATTACTTCTACTATCTTCGAGCATTGTTATTTTTAATTAGTATATATAAAAAAAACTAATTTTGTATTACAATCTTCTAAATTTACTATAAGTTATGTATTAATGTGCTGAACTCAGGTTTATATCAATATTTAGATATTGTGTATCTTTTATTATGATATTTATGATCTAATATTAGAATATTTATTTCTGTATATAAATATCAAAATATAAATTAATATTTAATTTAAATGACAACTATTTGGAAATGTTTTTAAAAACACGCTGTTATGAAAATCTGGAGAAATTTATATTTTATAAATAAATAGAAACCTGCTTAACCAATCAAATCTTGTATACATTCCAATTTAGTAATATCAAATTGAAAAAGTAAAATAATTGGTTTATTAAATATCTAAGCAATCTTTTTTCTGTTTAAGTAAACTATTAATTCAATCTATCTTATCATTTATTTTTATTTTTTCAAATTTTCTACCATAAATGTCGTTCTTATAGTTGCAAAATATAGTTATTGGAAAATGTTCTAGATGATTAATTATAAATTTCATTCTGGTATAATATACGCCCCTAATAATGCATGTGTACTTATTAAAAAGTTAAACTATCTTAATAACTAATAAATTTTACCCTTATTTTTATTTATTTCACGAAATATTACTCAAAATAAAAAAAGCCTTTGATAACATTATACAATAAATGTTTACAAGAATATTGGAAATTTAAAAATTTTAATGATTTGTTTTGCATTTTATAAAAAAATTCCGTAAAATCTTTATACATTATAAAATCGAAATGAATTAATAAATTGTAGAATTTTAAAATTTCGTTTCAGTATGAATGATATTTTTATTTCTGAGATTTTCATGAGTGAATAATTTCTATGGTTAGATATTTTCTTGTCATTGATGTGCAATATATTATTATGAAAAAAAAAAACATGTGAATGATGGTGATATTATCACATTCTTACACGAGAGTAATTACTTATTATTCGAATATGTTAGAAATTAGGGCGGAAAAACTTCCACAATGTTTCTTCATAAAAGATTTGATACAGGAAGTGTTTTCTCCACTTGTAGTAATTTTTATAATTTTGTAATATGCATTTTTATGCATAACGTTATATTTTTCATCCGTTTTAGAATACTTTGAGATTCTGAACGCGGTTAATTTAATGTCATTTTGTTCATTAAATATGAATTTAAATAATAATCAAATAATATTTTTTCTGTAATTTATATTTTAAAATGTATTTTAAAAGGATTAAAATGTTTAATAATTTAGCTTCACGCTTTATATATTTATTGAAGATACCAGGAATATAATTGGATAGAATACTATTTAAATTCATAATTTAAAGAAAATACTCACAAATTTTATGAAAATTGGCAAATCTTAATTATTATTTTCAAGCACATTTTTATATAAAATTTTCTAAATAATTCTATGTAAAGAAACATAATATTACAAGATTTCAACTACCAATGCAAATACTACTTGAATTACTATGGAAAAAAAGAAGTATCACTTGTTTTTTTCCAATTTTTAAACCGAATTAAAAATACATTTTTGGCTATGCAGTGTTGATGATTTCCTTAACTTTTTTCAAAAATTGTGTTAAATTTAATATATTGTTAAATTATAATGCTCAGTAATGATAATATGAAAATTTATATATACTAATATGAAATGATGAATTACAGAAGTTTACGGAAGTTAAGATTAATAATTAAAATTTTGAGTACGATAGTAATACTTCCATAAATCAACATTTGTAATTATTAAATTAAATTTATTTAATTACAAAAACTTAAATTAATATTTTGTTTGAATTTATTAGATTTCTTAAAAAAAAATTTGTCATGATTTTTTTAATATTTAGATTTACACTGAAAGCGTGTTTTTTTTTTTTTAAATTTACAAAATTCTATCAATTATTATTTATTTAAATTCACTATGTTTTGATTGTTACATAGTTTTTATAATTTATTTAAATTATAAAACATTTCTTTCTTTCCAATTTGTACTTATCGATTACTACTGACTTAAAATTTATAATTCTTGCAATAGAACGTAAAGTGTTTTTCAAAATATTAAGAAAATAAAAATGGTTTTCCCAAATTTTTACAGAAGTAATAACTCCAAAAATTAACTTTAAATAAACCCACATAATTTAAAACATAGCAGAAAATGACCAAAAAAGTTTATTTTGGAAATCAAAAACCTGAAAAATATATATATGAAGTTTCTTTTCAAATAACTCATTTTGAAATAAAGTAATAAATTGAAACTCCTAACTTCATTTGCCATGAGTATAGGAATACATACATTTTTTACATTTTTATTCAATAAAAATTATTTATGTTGTCTTATACTATGTTCAAAATAATGCATTTTTCATTATGATCCATTTATATGACAGTTAGAAACACAACATTGTAATGAAAAGAAACGTAAAATTACATATTTTTATTCTTATATAATTAAGTACAATCCACAATATCAATTTTTAATTAGCTAATATTACAACTCCATTGTTTTTGAATTTAAGAGCAAATTCATCGAAAATTTTGCACATAAGTAATAATTGAGCAATAATTATATATTTGTTGATCCTTTAATCAAACAAATGTTTGTTTTAAACTTTAAGAACCAAGTTTTTTTTTTTTTTTTTTTTTTTTTTTTAAGTATTTATTCTGTCAAAAATGTTTTCTAACTACAAATATGATATGGAAAACTATGTTAAATATGGACTTTTAATACTCTTTATGATAAAATAATATTAAAAATACGTCATTTTGTATGCATAAGTATAAGTCTAGATTAGCAAATTATTGATTTTAAGTTTACTTTTACATAGTATTAATTAGGAATCTATTACAAAGTATATTTTATTAAATAAAATATTTGGTTTAATATTACATTTTTGTTTTCAGTTTTCTCACAGAAATTTGTAATTTTATTAAAATTTCGTCCTGTTTTGTTAATTGTTATTTAATTAAAATTTTTATAAATATTCTATAATCTGAATCGTTGATAATATATTTTTCGTAAGAAGATTAATAGTAAATGAATTTTTACTATTTAGTAAAGCTGTAGTTTGCAACTGAAAATGTATTTAAGTTTATTTTACTATAATACTTTAAAGGTTTAAATATGACTACATGACTTTATATTTGTAATAATATGTTAATTTTATTTCCAAAACTTTCCTTCGTTATTTTGTTTAAAAGAGTCATAATTATATGATTCAATATAAATTTTTAACATTTTCAAAAACCATTCAATTATCACTTATTTATTTTAAGGTAAGTATATATTTATTTTTTGTAGAAGAATTACTAAAAACTATTAAAAATATGTACAGATTAAAAAGAATTATTTGATTTCCAATACCACTATCAATATTCAAAGATTACAAATTTCTTAAGTATTGAATAGAATGAATCTTAAAGCGTTAATATAATTTTATTGAGAAATGTTTAAGAAAAAATGCATAAATTTAGTTCACCAGTTAATGACATGCAATTATACATTATCTTCTTCCTATATCATTTCCATTATAATTCTCTAGTAGATATTTTCTTAGCAATGAGATCCTATTTATCTACGTTAAAAATGGATGAATTCGTATCTTTGAATGGCGCAGATGTTATCTAGCTTCTGAGCAAAGAATGGTACTTTCTTCGGATCGGATACAACTTTAACAAAGTGGTGAGGAAATCTATTTCTGTCTGCATAAAGGATTTGGGTAAGGACAATTTCCTTCTGGTATTTTGTACTTAGGTTAGGGAGATTTTTTTTTTCTTTGCAACTTATTCCTTTTCTTTTTAATCCATTCAATCATACATACAATATAAAAGATGATGTTCTACTCAGGATGATTAAGCTCATTCCTTTCAAGAAAACTTCTTTCGAATAAGAGCAAGAGAACTTTGAATTATTGTTTTTACTTTTGCATGACTGAAGAAAAGTTTTCTATTATTTTTATGATTGAAATTAATAGAAAATGTTACTTTTTTGTAAATCCGCCAGAAAAATGCAATTTACTTTTAAGTTAATAATCTGACTCTTTCTCAGTTGTTCAAGGTTTAGTAGTTTTATGGATTTTCTACTTTTGATATGTTATTTGCATTATAAACGATTAAAATTGATACATTTTAAAGAAAACACATAAAGCTTATGTTAAAAAAAGAGCAAGGGTTTTTACGCAAATTGAATTTTTTATTTATTGATGTAAAACAAAGTAGTCTTATGAATGGGTATAAAAGAAATCGTATTGATCTTAATATTTGAGTTGAAATAATCATTAAAGATCTTACTCATTTGCAGATCTTACATAATAACCATAAGCCGAATATGAAATCATTTTAACTTTGATTGTCCTAAGAAATTATATTTGATATTAGTCAATCTGACCATTTAATAACTGAGAAAATAAAATTGTTACTTGTTTTATCTTGGAGTTAAGAATTCTAACTGCCAGGTCATGAAAAAAACATGAGATAAGAAAAACAAAGCAACAAGACAAATTAAATAATAATATCTAGATGGTAATCTTAGCAGCATGAGTTGTACACATATTAGATTCTGGATTGAAAAAAACTTTCATGCTTCTCAGATTCATTGCAGAAAAGTGGTCCTCCAGTAGTGGGATTATTAACGTAGTTTGATACACGAATAACAATGTATGAGTTATCAAAAGAATGTTATATCATGACTTAAAGCATAAAGGCACATTTCGAAATGCACATTTTCAGAATAGATATATGCATTATCATCAACCAGAAGATGGAAACCATGAAATTATTAGCCCTCAGTATAATGAAAAATTATGCCCCAATGTCGTATTATCATTTAAATGGTGGGTTTATGATGCCATTTGATTCATTTACTACATAAGTTTCTTCTACGTTTTCAATCAATTGTTTCTTAAATTTGCCAATCTAAACGGCACGTATTTCACTTTTTTGCGATAATGTTCATCATTCAACTCAAAATTTGATGTTCGTTTGAATATTTCAGCATGATGCAGATATTGTAATAATTATTTTCAGGAAAAAATATTTTGCCTATATATCACTTGTAAATTTTTTTTTTTTAATTCTCATCAATTGAATACGTCTGATCAATGGTCACATAGCCAGTGGTGCATCAAAACTAGCTAGTCAACATGGTTGATAAACTAATATATTTTTAAAAGTGCTTTGAATGTTATCTCAATAAACTTAACCCATTCTTTTAGTTCTTCATAAAGTTAGATGAGTATTTTACCATTATCTGGTTTGACTTCTTTTAATTAGGTTATTTATGTTCTATCCTATTCTGACAATTTTAATAGTTACGAGTACAAAATGAATTATTTCTTTCAACAATAAAATAAAACGCAAAACTTATAGTTCTTATATATCACTCTCAATAAATTCGAAACTATATTTTTGAAACTTAATGTACTTAACTGGATTTCATTAAAAATAATAGCATTTATTTAATCTCAACAACGTTCATATATTTATATGAAAATTATTTAGATAAAATTTTGTCATTTATTTATTCCCTCAAAACTATTCTTTTATTCATCCATCAAATATAGTTTAATTTAAAAAAATACATTTAATATATTTGTATTCTTAATTTTCAAAACTCATTTTCCTCGGTTATTCTCCAAACAAAAAAATTATAATCATTAAATTTGTATAATAAATAAAATCATTTTAAATTTCTAAAAGGGGAAATTTTTCCTTTTATTAAATTTGAAATATTTTTAAATTTATTTATTATGGTCTTTTTAATAACTGATATAAAAGTCTGATATTATCAGTACAGTCTCGTTGAAATGATGTACATTATTACAATGCATAACTACATTAAATTTTGCTGCAGTTTAAATTTCCACCTCCATATGTAATACTTGTAGACCAATTCAGTTCTGTGTAGTTCATTTTTTATAACTTCATATAACACCATAAATTTTCAATACCAATATCATTTATAAAATTGGATTTATATTGCTTTTAGTTTGTGGTATGAAGGAGCTGTTCTGAAATGATCGTGGTAAATTTGTAGAGAAAAATGCAATATAAGGATAATTTAAAATAAATAGGGAAGTTAAAAATTGTTCATTGTAAAGTGCATAGCATATATTATAATCTTTTTCATTAAGTTACATAAGTTTTCCAATATTCTTGAGAACTTTTGATCTCATATCAGCTGTATAGTTATGAATTTATAAATTCAGTTCAAGATATATTCTTAGATTTTTCTTTAACAGACAAAAATAGTGAGCAACAAATTACAAAATATTTGACAAATTTAATCTTTTGGGTGATTTGAAAAAACCAAGAATTTTGGTTAGATTTTATTTATCGAATATATTTTAACTAAGCTTAGTAAAAATAATTGCATTTACTATTTGCAAGCAGATTTTTTTTGTATTTGAAATTTCAAATTATTCCCTTTTTTATATTTATATATACCTATTAGAAAAATATCTCTATACTCAAAATTAAGTATTTTGTCATATTTACTTAAATTTAATATTTATCTTCAGAAAAGGAAATGTTTTGTTATCTTTTACACATATTAATACAAATTTTTTCAGTATTTTTCATGATATGCTTACTTTGAGTTTACTAGTTTATTTAGAAAACTTATTTTATCGCGTTTTTCGTATTCAATTTGGTAACAATATTCCTCGCTTATTTTTGTTTAATTTTACTTGCCATATTTTTTTTTTTATCAAAATATGTCATTCTTGAGATCATAAATGAATCTCATTCGTATATATTTAAGTTCTACTACTTTTCAAATAAGAAGCTTTTATTTTCTCTAATTTCACTTGTAATATATTTAATTTTAAGAAGACTTATTTTAATTAAAATTATCATACTAAAGATGTTCCCCTCTTATTTATCGATGCATTGAAAAATAAAATAATGTAAGCTTTGGTTTTCTTACATGAAAATATATATTAATATGATATTATTTAAGTTATCGAAATTTTTCTAAATAGAAACTCAGTTTATGATTTTTTAAGGAAATATTTTAGTTCATAACTATCTATGAAATTAAAATTACTAATACTCAACTTTTTTTCCACAACGTATTTTAAATTTTGCATAGTAGCAAGGACTATTCCATATAAAATGATATTCAGATTACAGGACTAAAGTTTGAATTCAAGTAGTATTGATACATAAATAGGAAAGGAAAAGCTTAGAGAGAATTCTCAGTTTTAAGTAAAAAGAACTATTGTATAATTTTTAAAAGAGCATCACAGATAGTTGGTGCTTTAATGTCACGATTCTTGAATGCAAGATGGTGATCGTTAACGCCAGAATAAACCTAAGTCTCATCCATAATTCAACTGCAGCCACCTAGAATTCTCTGAGAAGTAGAATACCTAATTTATCCTTTAGTTTACTTATATTCTCATTTTATTAAAACTTTTTAGGAAACATTATTCTTCAATTTAATTTGCAAAAGCAATCAATTTAGTCCAATTGATATTGTTTTCTATGAATTTCTATATGAACTTAATATCTTGATTTATTCAAAGAATGAATCAATTATTTATTTTTAATGGTTGTTGAAAAGTCATAAGAAATTTATTTGAATTAATACATTTAAAGTTAGAAGTTGTTTTAATTATATAATTTAACAAAACAAACAAATATAAGAACTTTTCATAATCTAAAAAGAAGGAAAATTATTTGTATCAAATTGATTATACTTCACAAAACTTGAAAGGAAACAAATTAAAAAATTTAAATTTGATACATTTCAAAAGATTTAAATTAAGAAGTTTTGCTAAATTAATGGCATAATTTTACTTGAAAATAATAAAATGTATTTAATTAATAATAAAAGGAAACATTTTGTTCAAATACCATGTGTGACCTAATACTTATATTATTTATGTTCAATATGTACAATTCCAAGACAATATCAGATTAACATACCCGGTGGAAGTTGGTCTTAGGTTAACAATGTCTTATATCCAAAGTTATACATTTGATTTTAAACTGTTCCTGATTTCTATCACTACCTCTAGTCTCTTGATGAAAGCTATATTTTAATCACATCGGTCTTTGAGACACATTTAGATTTAACAGTATATTATATGACAAAAAATACCAGTAGCTAAACCAAAAATCTTTTTTTCAGGTTTATTTAGAAATGGATAGGGTTCGGTGATGATACTTGTTCCTTCCTCTTATCAAACAACAATAACAATCGCATACAAATTGATTGAATGACTAAATCATCTTGTCCTTCAGAGGTATATATTTAATACTTCAAAACGTCACGTATTTAAATCAACAATTAATCGATATCGAGCAGAATGCATCACAATATGTATTTTAACACATACATCATTCTTTATCTTGGCGTTTGGAACGATATATAGCTAAACGATGTGATTTCAGTGATTAAATATCTAAGCAGTCAATGTATGTTTTTTTTTAAATTTAAAATTTTATTTTTTTCATTATTATGCATTAAATGTACTCATGTGTAAGTTCAAGAAAACTCATAACTCTTAATTGGGTGCACTGTTTTTCTACCATAAGAGTACAATAGAAATTTATTTTAACCTACCTGTGTTCTAAATTTGTATTAACACATAAAAATAAAACATAATAAATACATATTTTATATTCAAACTTAATTTCAAAGTAAAAGATATAATTTTATGTAAAAACAGCTTAACAACCTGGATTAATTTTCTAGAAAAGTACCAAGTGGTTAGCAATTAAGTAATTGCGGATTTCACTCATAGATTACTTCAGCTGAAGTTTTAGGTTTGCAGACGTAGTACAAATATAAAACACATTTTGTTATTTGATAGTTGGAAATTCAGTATTTAATCAGTAAAAAAACATTTTTGATCGGTTGCGTAGTTTTCGTTTGGCGTTCGTTGAGAAATGGAAAATCAAAAGGAACATTTTCATCATATTTTGCTTTTTATTTTCCGCAAAGGGGAAAACGCATCGCAAGCTCATAAAAAGTTATGTGCTGCTTATGGTAATGAAACCTTAAAAAAGAACGGCAGTCTCAAAATTGATTTGCCAAATTTCGTTCTGGTGATTTTTCACTCAAAGATGGAAAACGCTCTGGTCGTCCAGTTGTAGTTGATGACGACCTAATCAAAACAATAATCGATTCGGATCATCAGCGTAAAATATGTGAGATTGCATAGAAGCTTCATGTATCACATACATGCATTGAAAATCACTTAAAATAACTTGGCTATATTCAAAAACTCGAAACATAGGCTCTTCAAGTACTGAAAGAAACGCATTTAGCAACGCATTAACAGCTACGATTTGCTAAAGAAACGTAATGAAAATGATCCATATTTAAAACAACTGATAACTGACGGTAAAAAATGGGTTGTTTACAAAAATATCAAGTGGAAAAGATCGTGGAGCAGGCCAGGTGAACCAACTCAAATAAACATCAAAAGCTGATATTCATCAAAAGAAGATTTTGTTATCAGTTTGGTGGGATTACATAGAAATTGTCTACTTCGAACTCTTACCACCCAACCGAACGATCAATTCTGAAGTCTATATTGAACAAGTAACGAAGTTAAACAATGCAGTTGAAGAAAAGCGGCCCGGATTGACAAATAGAAAAGGTATTGAATTTCATCATGACAATGCAAGGCCACACACATTTTTGGTCACTCGGCAAAAATTATTGGAGCTTGGTTAGGACGTTTGGCAACATCCACCATATAGTCCTGAGATTGAACCATCTGATTACTTTTTGTTTCAATATTTACAAAACTCCTTGAATGGGAAAAATTTCAACAATGATGATGATGATGTCAAATCGTACCTGATTCAGTTTTTTGCTAATAAAAACCAGAAATTTTATGAATGTGGGATTATGATGCTGCCTAAAAGATAACAAAAAGTCATTGATCAAAATTGGCAATACATTAACAGAATAAAGTTATTTAATTTCAAGAAAAAATTGTCTTTGATTTTCTAAAAAATTCCGCAATTACTTAGTTGTCAACCCAATATTTAAAAGAAACTACGTGTTTTTAATATTTTAACTAATACAATGTATGAAATTGAAAGTAGAATTATAATTAAAATCTTTATTCTGAATTTATAATTTAAAATCATAGTCAAATAACAACACAAAAAAAGTTATGAGAAAGACACGCATATAATATCATCAAAGTTTAACAATATTGATAATTTTAAATTGGTGCGTATTGTCACTATATCTCTTAAGAAACATTCATGTAATAAGAATCATTTATGTTATTTATTCATTCACATGTTATTTCATAACGTATCTATAATTTTAAATATCTTATAATCGATAAGATTTTTGAAAATTAAATTCGCATACATTTTTTATTAAAATCATTGATTATATTTTTTTTCTTAACCAACAATGCACTTTGTGTGTTTCTTTGATCAGATTTACTTTTGTGCAAAATTTTAAATAAATTTGCAAAACAAAGTGCATATGCATTGGATATATTTTTCCAACTATAAGAATAATAGTATTATACAGAGAAATTGGATTGGGTATTTAAGCAATTTAAAAAAAATTAATAAAAATAATCTTGTAAAGAATATTCTTATACTCATAAAATGAAATTATATTTATATATATATTTCAAAAACATAATTTTATACTATATCACAATTTACGAGACACGTTGACACGTTCAGATAATTTAATTCTATTATTGAATTTAAGCTCTTAATTAAAATATTCCTTTTGCGGCTAGAAAAAATTAAAATAACAGCCGTAAAAAACTTCATGATACTAATTTATTTGAAGAAAATTAAATATTTTTTTACAATAGGTACTTAAACTCACTACTTAATTTAGATGTACCTATAAATTAATTTTACCTACAGAAAGAATAATTATTCACATTTAAGAAGTCCTACAGATGAACATTATGGAAAAATTTTAATTAAGTTTCCTTCATATATGCAAGGCAAATAGTGAGTTAAAATTAAAAAAAAGAGATATGAGTAATTACAGTGTCATTTCAAAAGCGGTTTCATTTTGCAGATGCATACAAATTGGAATTAAGAAAATGTATTTTATTGGTATAAAAGTAGGATGTCTCTAAAATCAGAAAACCAATTATATATGTACAATGCGAAGTAGTTAATGAGTGGAACACAAAATATTTTGTGATTTCATCAGTTTTGTACACTTTTAATTATTTAACTTCACTTCGTAGGAGATTTTTATTTGTAAAATACAGAAGAATAGAAATTTTAATACAAAATTTTTCAGTTCATTTAATATTTGTAGTATTTTAAAAATAATTTTTAATATTAAATTCTTTAATATCTTTTAAATGTAGCAATTAAATTTATATTTTGTGTTTTGTATAATCCGAGCAAGATAACATCCTAATTTTGAATATCAATTTATATAAGCATCACAGTGACTTTTAAAGATGACAATTGTGATCATTTATGAAAATTTTCATTTCATAAATTTTATGTTCCAAAAACTTCAATAAGCAAATCCTGAATGGAAAGAATCACTAAAACAAGTTTAATTTTCAAAATATAATATATTGTTGGTGAATATAACTTATATCATGATTAACTAATATTTAATTCAGTATCGAAAACTTTTAAACCCTTAAACATATCGAATAAAAGCACGCCTTTAAATAAACATCAACTAAATTAAATCTATCTACTTTTACATTCTTACAAAATCTATATTAAAAACAATTTATTATTTTATTAAAAAATAACTTCCGAAAGAAGTTCCTTCAGATACAAAGTAATTGGTAACGAAGTCGGGAATAAATATA